>VYZQ01049996.1:129609-145184 GCA_013400655.1 Mystacornis crossleyi
TGAGTAGTGGATGGAGTGGGGGGTGTTATTAGAAACATTTCTGTTACCCATCTTTGAAACGGTTCCGTGTTACAGCTAAAGGGAGGCAGGAGACGTTTCTCTCCTCTTTATCTTCAGAGTGACCTCGGCATTCATTTTTCCTATGGAATGCAGGGGTACATCTGCTCCACATCAAAGTTCATTCCACATTTTTCTGTCCTCTGTCATCCCATATTTGCAGTACATTCCCATCTCTTTCCTTAATTTTCTTTTGCTTTTCCCCATTCTTGGCAGACTTCAAGGACATTGGAAAATTCACCATAGCATGTGTTACAAAAACAAAGAAGAATAATCCTTTGTTATTTGAGGATCATCAGACCAATTTCTGATGAATTCTCAGCACTCTTGCATGTGGCCTGCTTTTCTAATGCTGTTATTGATATAATTTCCAATATAAACTTTTTCCATCCATTGTTTATTTTATTAGGTTTTGGTGAGCTTTGCTACACATGGATTGAAGTTTGGATTACAAAGGTACCTTTAACCCTGCAACAGCAAACTTTGCTCTGTAAAACATGAGTTTTTCTTTTGTTTATGGTGCAGAGGTGCCAAAATACACACACACACACAAAAAGAAAGTGTAACAAACCTCAATAAAGGTTGACTCCTCAGCATAACACACAAGCACACGTTTACTAAAATGAGATGCTGCTGAGCTCTCTGCTAGCAGATATGTTCCTCATATGTTCCAAGAAGCGTACAGGCAGATCTCTGCAGTATTTTCCTCACAAGGATGGAGCCAAAATGTTATTTGGCTCTGGCCTGACTAACCGATGAACCAGTAATGGTCAGAGTAAATTTCAAATGCAAGATTATGTTGTTGCCTGGTCTGCAGCTTTTAACCCTCTGCGCTGCACAGGGGATACTGAGCTTCTTGGGTTTCCTTTTTAACAAGTTCTCTGATTTTCTCTAGGACAATGTCTGGAGTTCATCTTCTAAAGGACTAAATGATTTATGTTCTAAAGAACAACACTGGAACTACATAGGTTTTAGTCCCACTCACCACCACATTTTGTACTCCCAGGCTGCTCCCTGTGCCACAATTTAGTGCATGCAGTGTGCAAACTTCAGCCTCTTGCTATTAAAACCCCCACTCTGGCTGCAATACATCCATTTCAGATGCACTGAAATCAAAAACAAAGGTATTTTTGGGGTGCCACATTGGGCGCAATAGAACCAGGCCATGTAATTTGCAGGGCAGGTGGAACTAGGCTGCCCTGGGGGTGGCCACCGTAAGCAGCATGGATAACACCTGCTCTGTGCCACTTGGTCTGGCCACACAAGTGCTTCATGTCCTGCCACAGACACTGTTGTGCCTGCAGAGATGCAGCTGAAGACATTGAAAACGGCCCCATCAGTGATGGCAAGAAGCATTATTCCTTCTTACTGCACAGTGAAATGAGTATCAGTTTTGCTGAGAGGTGAATTTGGCTTCTATGATGGGCATATGGGTAATCAGAAATGTTTTAGGCATCCTCCCTATCCCTTCTACCCCAGGCTACTCCTGCTGAAGGCTGGGTTGGTTTATCCCATGTTTACACGTGAGCCTCTCCATACCAGAACACAGCACTGATGGACACAGCAGGCTAATAATTAGGTCTGCTTGTAAAATGCTTCGAGCGCATAAGATCTTTTCCTTCCCTTCCCACAAATCAGCTTACTCACCCGTAACTAATTCCCAAATTACTTCACTATTTGTCCCCAGCTACCTAACCCTCTATACAGAATCTGCATTCATAATTTGCGTGGATTTGAGACAGGAGAGGAAGATACAATTTTAGTTGTTCGCAGACTCTTGAATTTGACTTTGGTATAGGAAGCTCAAAACCAAAGGCCCAGAAGGGTCAGCTGGGTCCTACTTCATTTGCACATCTTTTATCCTCTTCAGGCTTTTTAACAGATATCTCAGAGAACAAACTTGAGTCCTTTTCCTTTCCCTCGTGGTGCCTTTTTTGTTCAGGAAGGCCACTCACTGGTGTAACACTGGATCAGCTTTCAACAGCTTCACCAGTGCGACAAAGACCATTGCAGTGCTGAGATCACTGTAAAGCAGGCATGGAAGAGAGTCTGTTGCTCTTCCCGAATTCCTTGATGGTGTGCCTTTTTTTGTAGTTCCCATCTGCATTACATTTAGTGCCTCATTTTCCAGTCGCTTTTGTTTTCAGGAAAACAGAAACAATTTGTGCCATCACATTGCATTTCTTGTCTATAGTTAGACAAAGGGTAAATGGTGAGAATCCATTGCGAGCATTCACCAAGTCTTCTCTGAGCTCCTCACTTCTCTGCCTTTGAATTCCAGGGAAAAAACCCTCCTGTTCTCTTTTGCCTGTGAATAAATAGATCAGTTTCAATCTTGCCTTTTAGGTTGTTCTCCAGCCCACTGCTGGTTTCACAGAACACAAATAGTTGGAATATGCCATCTATGGGCCTGAGGAAGGCTTGCAAGCTTTAATAATTGGTTACAGAGGCTCGTTCTGCTATTTAAAGTGGGAGGCAAGCTGTATATTCAATTAAAGAAGTAATGGCAATGTTTGGAGGCAACTCCCATCCCTCATCTTAAACCACTCATACTCTAAATATAAACCTTCCTGGCCACAGAAGTGCTTCCTGTTAGGAAGCAAATATTGATTGTGTCTGATTCAATGGCACTCTACAGTGGTGATAGGAAGGAGAAACAAAGGGAACAAAACTCTTGTCATGTTGTTTCGGTGTTTGGTTGGGGTCTTTTTAAGCAGAATACAAGTGTGTTATTCATGTGGATTAATGTCTTACTTCACACAGCTCCTACCAAGTCCCAGCTGCTGAGCCAGCTGAAGGTTGTCTAAGACCAGAGCTGGACCTTCTGTTACTCCTATCAAAGTCATACTTGGGGATAAATAAGGTTCATTTGGCTGGCAGCACCTTTGTAAGTGAAACATGATTTCAGCCAATAAAAGGCTGCAAGGTGAAAACTTCAGATAGATCTTACAGGGGACTGAGCAAAGAAAGCTTCTCCTGAAAGTGCACAGCGTGACAAATCGTGAGAAATCTCGATGTAACCAAACTTCAGCAGCAGTGAGAGGTACTTAGGAGGGCACAAGACAAATATTCTTATTCATGAGGCTGGATTCACTGCTTTTCACACTGGAGGTGCTCAAGTGTCAGTAGAGCCAGAATCCAGCCCTGGTCCATGGCATGCTCTTCAGTGTCACACTGGAGGAGGAGAGAGGATTCAAGGTTCACAAAGCTGTCATTGCTCCATGTAATTTGTGGTAATTACTCATGTGCGTGCTTTAGCCCAAAGTTGATTGAATTACCCCTCAATGAGACACAGTTAGCTGATCAACTCAAATTGCCTGAAATTTATCTCGACCTTAGAGCGTGCACAGGGACACTCATCATGAACAAGCACAACCTGTGGCCAGGGCTTAGCTTCCCCTCACCACCCAGTGGTGCAAATTCTGCTCTTTGTCACGCGTGTCTGTAGAACCAGACACATCAGGGACTGAGAGGAATGACAAGAGGTTCATATCCCAGTTTAAGTCACGGCCACCAGGAACTAACTCAGCGAGACAACAACAATATCAGCCAGCACTTTCAAATTCGGAGTCTTTGGTGCAGACCCTGAGATCTATATTTAGCATCTTTTGACAAATTAAGGGACATTGTCTGTCTAGCACCTCTCAAAAGAAAGCAACTTTGTTTTTTAAATATTCTACGAATTTAAGTCAAAGAGGACGGCTGTTACTGTCTCCTCAGAGGTTCCTATCAACTGCATGTCAAGCCAAGTCTTTCCTGGAACAAACCCGTTGCTTTGTGCTAAGAGTTTGCGTTAAACCTGTGTAAACCTGTTTGTTCAGTGATGGTCAGAAAGGTTGTTCCCTGAGCAAAACCAGACATAAAAGTTCCCAAATTCTCACGGGGATAGTGCTCAGAATCTATTTCCTGACAAATATTACAAAGGCATGCAGTAGAAAAGGCAGCCTAGTCAAGAGACAGCCACTAGCAGGCACTTTACAGTGGACACTAAGAATCAGCAAAGAAAGAGGCCTCTGGCCAGAGTCATTGAAGCTGCTTTAATTCAGAAGCAAGCTCTGAATTAAAGCTGCTGCCACCTTCTTGAGTAAGGCTGATTTTCACTGATGTGTTGGTGTGGTTCACTAGATGCTCCCTCAGAGCAGAGGTGATGCAAAGCCCAGATACTCTCCTCAGTCAGCCTCAAAGTGATTCTTGGTTAAGCCTCCCAGTGATGTTACCTTGAGGTTAGTGGCCTTGAGAAATAGTGACCAAGTCAATTACACTCATTAAAGAGAATGGCAAGGCTGAAAGGAGAAGGTTTTAAAGGTGTGAGAGTGGTTTCTATAAACAGTGAGCTAATCTAGAAGGGGCAGCTGCTCTGCACCCTCGTTTAATTGTTTCTGAATAAACATATTTTTCAGCAAAGTGTAATATCGATTCTCTTGCTTGCTGCAGACACCACTGCCGTTAGACTCCTCTCGTACATCTACAGCTTATCCGTGAACTGCTACTTTGACTTGACACTCTTTTTTCATATGCTCAGACACTGGCAGTGTCTAAATCATGCCAGTTTTCTGCACAGCTTCTTGCTCAGCTCATACACCTATCTAAATACTCATCTTTCTCTAATCTCCTAAAGCTCTCTTTCTTTGCATCCCTACCATGGCTCGCACTTCTTGACAGCATCAAATGCATGCATTTTCAAAGCCCTTTGTAAGCGAAATAAGGGTCCAGTCTCCCTTTCTGGATACAGACAGGACTCTTGAAGACCTTCAGTGATGGGCAGAGAGGACTGTGGGTGTCCCTTTCTTTTAAGTTGAAAACCTAAAAGAATAAAATGATAGTTACTAGCTGTACTCCAATGACTGCCAGTGGTCTTCCTCATCACATAGCTCCACAAGGAGCTCCAGGAATTACTGTGGGAGAGACTCCTCTGAGCAGCACAGCTGCATGTCTTCCTTCCTTCTTGTTTCTCCACTGAGCATAACTCATAAAAGAAAGTGAGTGCCAGGAGGATGTGAGGATCTGTTACAGCAGTTGCTAGTGCTCCGTTGGTGGATCTCGGACCTATGTCTTGACAGCCGTGTATTTGGCTTGAAACAACATGGACACACCAGCACCGGTGTCATGGCATTATGAGATCTGTGCTCTGGTGAAGCACCAACATGTGCTCATGCAGAAGTCCACAGTTCAGTGGGAAAACAGATTCCAGATGCATCAGCCCCAATTTCCTGTTAGTTATTCACAGTTTTTTTTAGATGGGACAGGCAGTTCACTGCAGAGTTCTGCTTTTCAAATCTGTATAGTTGCTGGAAGTGATGATTACATTATTATGCCAGGTGTAGAGGGATGAGTAGGAGTACTTAGCTTTTCATCCATAAATAAACATTTTCCCAAAATGTTTTTGAAGTAGCCATCCCAGCATTTAGCTTTCCTTATGCTTAATTCCATTGTTTTTCCTGTGGGTTTGTTTAAAAACAGGAGAGAAAGAGGAGGGGAAGTTCATAATTTAGTAACTACTGTAACTTTTCCAAGGACGAAACAGAGATTTGATCATGTGTATGTGCTTTTTGATGGGACACAGAAAGGCAAAAAAATTGACTAGTCTAGACTAGACTAGAAGCTCAGTTTGGAGACATAGTGGCTCACCTTTATCCATAAAGGATAAATTCATTCTTCCAGATGCATGCCCTAAGTCTGATATACATAAACCACACGCTGTAAACTGCTGGGCCTAACAGTCCAAGCTAAGAGACCACAGAATACACCTCATTACGGCCTGGTAGCTGTTGCGCAAAGCTTTAAATTCATGTTTTGTTCTTACTTTAGTGTTTGCGGGCTTTTGATGGGGAGCAGAATGTTAATATTTCCTTAACTTGGCAGAAGATGGCTGCACACCCCACACCATCCAGCTCTTACATGTTTTGTTTCTGGATTTGAGGCTGGCTTTCTTCTTCCACTGCATTGGCACAAACACCAGTGAAATCCAGTGTTTCCAGCTCGCTGAGTGAATGAAGCCACTAAAAGAGCTTACTAAAAGAGCAGCCCTTGGAAGTGTGAAGCAATTAACACTTTCAGGAGGGTGATAAAAGAAATAATGGTGGTGGGGACAAAGAGGCTTCCCAAGGTCACAGCAGGGTCGGGGCAATGCCAGCGGCAAAGCCTATGGCTCTCCCTTCCAGGACTTGGCTTCTGTCACCTCTGCCCTGGCTCAGCACTGGTCAGGGCACAGGATACATGCTGCTCTTTGTGACGCGGCCACCTTGGTTCAGAAGCAAGAACTTCGGGGTTTAATTCTGCTTTCTTTGACTGGCTCAGATTCATGCAGCAGTTCCAACAATTCCATCAATAATGTAAAAAAAAGGGAGACATGAAACTGAGGGGGTTTTAGGCCACTACCACAAGTGGTTATTTATTTTCCTTTGCTTTGTGGTCTCACTGGCATGCTGCCTGTCTCATTTTACAGTTAAGAAATGTGGACCTCCATCACATGCTTGTCACTTAACTCCAGACAAGCTCTGACACCTCCTTTTGTTATTTCTGGATGAATAAAACAGAATAAACAGCTGATGTACATGGAGAAATTACACGTGATTTCAAAAGAACATCTTCATCTGGTCTTTATGGAGAAGGTTTTGCTGCTTCAGGAGTTCTTAGACATCTTCCATTTGAGTCTCAGTGAAACCAGGTGACACCCAGTGCCTCCATGCTTCCCTGTGCTGGGCTCTCTGTCTGCTCAGTAAGTTTTACCAGTGCCGGAAACTCAGAAATGGTAATTTATGGTTACTCATGAGAACAAGCATTGCCTGCAACAAGAGCTCCTGCTCCCATGTAAGAGACTTTCCACTTTGCAAGGTGATCTCTCCTGCCCATCCTTCCTTCCTACACGATAGTACCTGCTTTGGAGATGCCCCAGAAATCCTGGTTTAAAAGCTTGCACTGTGCTTGAGGATGGACCACTCTGAGCCCTTCAACATACCACTGTAAGCCAAAGAAAAAGGATTAAGGCTTGTGCTCCGGGTGTGCAATAACTGTTCTCATGAGAGGCTGGAGTCCAATCACAGTCAAGGCATGTGCTTCCATACGTTACGTACATTGCATAGTGAAACACCAGCCTTCACTGTCGTGTAACAAAGTGCAGCAAGGGTTTCATGGACATAACCTGGGAACAGTGAAAATTTGGATAGGAAGTACTCGAGTAGGCAAAACAGGGTAATATCAGTCTCAGGGAACAAGTTCTAAGAAAGCAGGACTAGAATAACACTAGGTTGTTTTTTAAATTGCTGTTTACCAGATAGGATGTATGTCTCTTTGAAATTAACAGCAGCATTAGTCAAAAAATCTACTTAAATCTGCTGGAGTCAACAGAAAAGACGGTTGGCCACTGAAATATCTCCAGATCAAAATTCATGTCTGAATAGGAAGGTAGATTTGGGATTTAGAAGGATAGTCCATACCAAAACAGGGAAGTCCAAATGCCATCTTAAATGCTTGTAAAATAGAATTTTTTTTCCTTCCTATTCCCACTATTGCAAAAAATTGGTAGGTGGGATAAATAGTGTATTGCTATTTTCTCCCTTGGATACCTTTGCTGCTGGCTGGAGACAGCACAGCACTCCTCAGATGGCAAAAGCAGGAGGAATTCCTTTCGTAACATCTGCCTACGTGAGGGTCCTGGAATTTGCACCTTCCCTGAGCCTGCTTTAGCTCACCTCCCTGCCTTCTTAACATTCCCCTCTCGTGCAGCAGATAAGAGCACATTTTCAGGACCAGTTTTGCAATTACCCATCTTCTCAGTTTTCTTTCCTGACCTTTAAAGGGGATGCACCGAATAAATGCCTTTGTACAAGCGCCAGACTTTTTGCAGGGTGGCTGTTTCAAAGGAGTAAATATGATCTTTTCATAAATACCATGTCAGGCCCCTGTAACTCACAACTTATTTATTACAGTCCTAATGCACACTGTGGAAGCCAGGGCTAGTGTTGCACAAGAACATCCATCTAAAGCATTTCAGAACTGCAGAGCAAGGTAGATAGCTAAATTTTTGTGCAAGCTTCTTGGCCATTGTTAAGTCTAGCTTTTACTTGAGTTTCATGAAGCATTTAAAGCTCTTCAGAGTTTAGAAGAAAATCATAAAAATATTGCAGCCTGTGAATTGTTTGCTAGGCATGTGGTCTTGGCATTCAAAATCCAAACTAGCGACCTAGGTACAAGGAGAGAAAACTCTTCTGTGATACTGAGTGTATCAGTTTGTCCCCACTGATGAAGCCTCCTTCAAAGCCTTTTGGTGTTTACACATCCCTGCAGGGCTCACCTGAGCCAGACAGAAAGCAGCTTTAATGAAAAGCTTTCCCACACTTTGCTGGCTGTCATGATATCCTCAGGAGGGAAAAATAGCCCCTGTCTTTGGCATGTATCAGTTCCACACTTGTGTCCCCAAACCTGGGCAGCGGGAAGTCAAGAAAAATTCCTTGTTTTGCTGAGAAGCTCAGCATGGACCTGGGGTGCCCTTACCCAGATGGCAATCAAAAAGTAAAATTTGTTGGGAAGCATGGCAGGGTCACAAGTGTCACCGCTCTGGTTAACCCCTTCATTTCCCAAATACAGCAGTGTATGGGAGGATTTCACCCAGTATGGAAGAGCCATGAGTTCAGAGCATCACACCCTGCAGCTGGCTTTCCTGCCATACTTGTGTAGCACAAATAGCTAAATCTTCCTTCACTCCTCTGTCTTCCCCTGGTGGACACATGCCTGGTGGATTGTGAACCTTGAGGAGGTGCTGAGTCCCTGTGCTTCCATGCAGCTGTGGTCAATGTGGTTGTGTTCAACACCGGTGCTTACGGTTTCTGCCATGGAAACTGTGTGTGTAGCTCTAACAGATCAGGGACAAATATTTTATACTTAGCAAAAGCAGAGAAACCAGCTCAGGGGCTTTTTAGTCCCACTGAGCATGCCTTGGCATTTTTACAAGGCTGGATACTTCTTGAAAATGTGACTCTAAGACCTTTGGCGGAAGCAGTTTGTCCTTAAGATGCAAAAATGTTCAAGGCCCTTTCTGTCTGCTGTCGTCCCGCACAAAATCAATGGCATTTGATACATCCTGAGACAAAGACTGCCATACCAATAGCAAATGAACGAGATAAAAATAGTTAATGGGCAAACTGCACTTGCTTCACTCTGTGCTTAATGGTTAGTCATAGACAGATCTTAAGCTAAAAAGCTCTGATGGAGCATACACTGCTACTGAGGTGAAAACACTGGTGTACTCTTCATCTCACACAGCCTGTTTTTGTTTATCAAGACACAAGTAGGTATCAGCACTGAATGCTTAGCTTTCACCTCTAAATGTGGCTTCCAGAACTAGTGGCCAGATTGCTTCCATTTTTGGGGAGTTTGAATTAAACATCAATTCTTTTTGGTGGTGAAAGTGTTTTAAAAGCAGCAACTCCTCCAAGAGGTTTTGAGAGTCAGCTTGCTTGAGAGCAAGTATAATAAAATTGTGAGTAACTGTGCTTTTTCACTGTAATTTTCAGATGCGAAGAATAAATCAGGACCACAAAATGTTAGCAGAGCCAAAGTCATTGAGAGTTTAGGTTTCATTGAGCCACTGGCAACATAAAGTCTTTTGTGGCTCTATATGAACCTTCTTACAAATAATCCAGAAAGCTGTACTATCTGCTGAGCCCAGGGGTAACTTCATTAGTACTCACCACATCTTATTTGAATTACACATACAATTGGGTGTTTAAATTACAGGAAGGCTTTCTGTTTAAGAGTTTCCGCATCATGCCGAGGCTTGGGAAAAAGTCAGGTTTGACACATAATAGGGATTGATGTGCTACTTCAAATGCTGGTGTTACTGGAAAGGAAGGAACTTCCACAGGAAGAGCAAAGGAAATTATACAGGAATCAATAAAGGATGCTAAAAATAGTGCTTGACTTATCTTGCATGTGAGTCAAAATACCCTACTAAAGGGATACACATGCTATGTCTTGGCTGGTGTACCCAAACTGCTCTGACTGGTGTACAGGCTGCCAGGATTTCCTCAGAAGTCAATGGAGATAGGCAAGTGTCTCTAGAGCACAGTTCATCCCCCCTACCGAAGGAATTGCCAGCAAAAAGAGAATGCTGTAGAACCTGCCATTTTCCTAATTGCCATCAGCTTCACGTGCTTAAAGTCAAGCATGTGCTTAATGAATTTCCTGGGGGGAGCTCAGGGAGCTGAGCACCTGGCAGGACTGAACAACTAGCTTAGAGGAAAACGAAGAAATTTGAAAATATTCTGGATGAACCCGATGAACAAAACTGGGAAATGAGGAGAGCTTGCCTGCACGGAGGACTAAGTTGCAAGCTCAGAAGCATAATAGGTCCCCAGAGAGAGAATATGATTAGTCAGGTAATTTACAGGTAATATGCTTTCATCGTTTTCTACTTAGCATAAATTTTCTAAAACACCAGGCAGGAGCTTGCTCAGAGCAGAGGAGGGAGGTAGTGGTGGAGCAAGGGGCTGGGGTGGCATTGTCCTGGGGGCTGCTGTGCCATGCAGGGAGCAGAGCTCTGGTCCCTGAATCCCCCCACACCCAGCCTTGTCTGGCTATGCTTTTGCTTAGACAGAAGCTCTCTGGCAGCATCCATGAGCATCCTCTTTCCATCCACCAGGCCCCTCTGACAGCATCAGCACAGGGCGGTCATGCTCGGGAAGGGGAACCACCACAGCCACAGCCATTTGTCTACACACTGGAAAAGACTTGGTATTTTGGGATTTGAAGCAGAAGCTTCAGCTCATAAGTTCACAGGGATTTTAGCTGTGCAAAGCAGAGGCAAAACTGAGCAATGTGAGTTGGGAGATGGTGTTGTTAACCAAGGCACTAACAAACAGGGGAGAATGTGACAGGGAAAATGACGGGTGTATGGAGAATTCTGGGGGGGAGAGAGGATGTCACTTGGCTTAATTCACATTTGGGATTAACCTTGCTACGCTGTTATATCTGACTAGGCAGCTGGTCAGATCTGTTAATTAGATCTATTTTAAGCCCACGTTTAGACGAGCACTCTTAAAGAACAACAGATTATATGAAGGACAAATACACTAGTAGCCAAGGTTCTTCTGCAAAATGTGAGAAAAGATGGTTTGGGAAAATTTAAGGAGGAGATTTTTGTTTCTTAGAGGCTATTAAAGCCTATTACACAAATTCCTCAGGGCTCTCTGCACTCCTTAATGGGGATTCTGTGACTAGATTGAGAGCAATACAGGGCCCTAAATTTGAAGATTATAGCCTGTAATATGTCACAGAAAGTTTTTAACATCACCCCTGTTAAACAGCACCAGAGAAACGTGCAAGGAATAATACCCTCCCTACATGCCTCCCACCTCCAACCTCCCCATCTTGCAAACAAAAAACTACAAAAGCCAGCAGATCTGTTCTGGCTTGTTTTATTTCACTTTGAGCTTATTAAAATGCTGTGTTTGCAGTTTATATTTCTTGGCACACTGTTATTTCAACGACATTTTAACAAGAACTGCATAAACAACAGGGAGATCAAGAGAGTAGCTTGTTTCATTCTGTGTTTTGAAGGGATTCTATGTAGTCTTATAATCACCAATTACATTATCTACGCTATTTATTTGCTTTTGATTTACTTACTTCAGCGGATGAACACAAACTCAGCTGTTTCCCTTTGTTTTCTACTGGTTTCCGCTTTCAGTTTCTTGACTACCAGCATGACAAATAGAGCAACAACCAAATTAATCTACCAGAAGCAAGTGTTTACAACCCTAAAGGATTGTCTGTGTGGATGTTTAAATTAAATAGGAAAAAATAAATCTTCATTAACAGCAGTGTTTTTAATGTGTGACTTCATTCCCTTCTCCTCTATGAATCCAAACCTTGGTATCCGAAGTCCCTGGCATGGAGCGAGTACTGTTTCCATGGCTGGCCATTCCCCAGCTGATAGCTGCTCTTACTGGTGTGAGGTTTGGACAGGGCAGCAGCAAAGACTGTTTGCAGCCCTTCATGGGTTGGTATCATCCAGAGCTTTGTTGCAGGCCTTTCTTTTGGCTTGGTAAACACCCTTTTAAAAATCATTGCTGGTTCCCAAACTGGTTGTTCAAGAGCACTCAAATCAAGCTTTTACCTTCTCTGTACAAGTTGTAGCTATGTCTGTACAAGAAAATTTATTGTGCCCTGCTGCACTGCCTGGCACTAAGGGCTCCATGACCACATGTTTAACCTCTGCTACCCACCAAAGAGTGTTCCCATCTCAAGCTGCCTTCTGGGAACAGTTTCTGGGCCAGGAAATCTTTGGAAGATGCTCTTAGGCAGGGGCTATGCTAACAATTTAACAATACTTTGCAATTGTTCAACAATTTGAACAAAATTGTTTAACAACAGAACAAGCAAGTTCTGCCTCCCGGGAATGGTCCCAGGCATTGTTCGTGGCTGTGTGCTTGGACTAGTAAATTAATGTTTGCATGTGACTCCTCTTCCTGCTGCTCAGCAGAGCTCGACTTGGTCCCACCCCAAGTTCCTTGTACTCATTCATCCCAGAACTGAATGTCCATAGCCAGGCAGCACAGGCTTGATGCCACCCACAAACTGCATGAACTTCTCCCCCTTGTTGTGTCTTACAAGCAATCAGCCCATCACTTGGGACTCTAATTTGAATGTCCTTAATAAATGTGAGCCTTTTTTATTATTTACTGAGCTCATGCAATTCCCAGGCAATCCATACAACTTTTTTCCTAAACTCAGGAACCAAAATTCAACTGACTTCAGTAATACAGAATTAGTATCACAGCTCTGTGGCTGCTCTGCTTCCCTGGATACACTGATGCCTTCAGATGGTGAGGAGCTGGCCTCCAGCTAAAAAGTTTTAAGATAAATTCATCTTCTGTGAGCTGCACGAGGCAGCTTTAGCTCTATCTCCTGAAACGAAGTCAAGATAAGAAGGCAAAATGTTTCCTTTCCCATAGTCCAACAATGATAACATTTTTCATATCAGGCTCTTTTAAGAAAAAAATATACTATGCCTGCATATATGGGAAATAAGTTCATCTGACTATTTCATCTCCATAATTTCTTCCCTTTCTTGTCAGCTTTATTTTTTCCATAGGCTCTAAGAAATGAGCAATTCTTCCCTCTTTGTCACTGGCAATAAACAACTATTCCATGTGAGCTTTTCCATCAGGAAGCAAAGCTGAATCTGCCATTCCCCTACACACTGATTATTGATTGTTTGGTCTCTTGGCTGCAACGGTGCTTTTTCTGTTCTGTCAAGGGTGATATCAATGGTGAAACCTCTGACAAAGGTCAGCGAAAATTTGAATCCTGTTATAAATATACAACCCAGAATAATTCTGGGTCAGGCCTCACTGTCTACCAAGACCTCCCTCATCCTCAGTGGGAGCCCTGAATGTCTTTCCTGTTCTCCACCGGGAAATACAAGCTAGTCATCTCCTAAAGGTTAAGGAAGCTGGAGTGACAGTCAATCACTCTACAGCAGACTTACTGTAGGTTAGCATAAAAGTGCCAAAATGAGTCAACACTTTAAGCACAGGAGAGCTTTGCATTCCTCTTAGAAACAGAATTGAAAATGGTTTATACCAGATTACTCGAATAGGCAGGGAAATGGGAAAAACAGTCAGAAATTATTAGGTCTTGGTGAAATGAACACAAGGCATTTGGACAGTAAGTGGTCTACGGCCTGAAGGAAAGAAAATCTTGTATTAGGGAATGACAAGGTGATGTGTAAATGCAGATGAATAAGGGACGGTAAGTTTGTGGCACTATGTTCTTAAAGGCTGGATGAAAATCTTCGCATGATGTGGGGTCTGGTATCAAAGGCTCACTCTGAAACCTGAGGAGGTCCCGTCCGATGTCCTGACACTGAAAAGGCAGAAGAAAATATTTCCCACAGCTTTCTTTTCTAGGAGAAGGAAGTCTTACTGGTATCACAAAGCCACTGGGTTATCCCCAGCTGGAGAAACAAGGAGATGAATCAAAATTTCCCAGGCTTCCATATGGAGAAGAACAATGCTGGGCAATGCCAAGGTAAAAGCAAGGAGCTGCTCCGTGCTGTGTCAGGCTGTGCCCAGCCATGGCAGTCACTTCAGTGCCGTAAGCAACCTCACAACAAAGTGATGCTGGACAGTACAGGAGGCAGAACGTGGGGTATCTGAAAGGCATCGTTGTCTAAAGCCACCTATTTCCATCGGCAACAGGTTTGAGGTCCCTTATTCAGAGGTGGAATGATCTGGATGAGTCCTGAAGGCATCAGACAGCAGTGTCCTGAGGAACTTCAGACAAATTCCTACAGGAGGAAATAAGCAAACAAGAAGGACTCCTGGCCTGGTTTTGATATTCTTTCACTCATACAGGTTCATTAGCTGACAAAATTGTCTTGCAGGCAGCACAGGCTCGTCTTCCTCACACTGCTTTTCCAGCTTCTCTGACAGGAGATAATGACTTCCCAACTGTCTTAGGCTCATTAGCAGCATAATTTCACATTTTAACTTTCTTGCTGCTATGTTTGAGGCCCAAATCCTGGCTTTCCTGTCCCTGTGAACCAGCTCTTCCTGCTGTAGAGAAAACCCTTGGCAGTGTATTAAAGGGAAAAGACACCTTTGGAGATTTTTTTTTTCCAGGATTGCTCTTTGGTCATTCACTTTGAAGCTGATTTAAACTGGGAGACCTGCTTCTGCAATCTGGTGGCTGGGTTAAAAACTCACAGGTTCCAAGGTACTGTTTATCTTCTCAGGAGTACTCAAATGGCACGTGACAAGCTCAGTGACACAGGGTTCACCACTCTTTTTTTTATGTTTATGCCTGTCACCTACTCCTTTACTTAGTCTATTTCCAGAACACCTAACTGGTAGCACATTTTTCAAAAAACAATTTTAAATATCAAACCAAGGCATTTCCCACAAGAATCCCCAGAAAGAAATATGTAGGTTTTATCACTATTAATTCTTAGCTGGCACTTCCTCCAAGAATTACTGTTCCCCTAAGAAATGGTTTTGAGGCAACTACACATCATAACTTAAAACATGCTGCACATTGCTCCAATCTCATCCTTTTTATGAAGAGAGAGGACCAGCAGCCAGCCAGAGCACTCTTTGTACTTGTCTTGCTTATGGCTATTTTATAGACTGTAACCTTCCAAAGGAAGCACAGTCCACCAAACCTAGCTGGGAAGGATTAGTGCTCCAAGCAGCTACTTGTGGAAAATGAACAGTACAAATTGATGCCTGATGTAGCTCTGCTGAGGGAGTGTTAATGAACTTCCAGCCCAGAGAACCCTGTCTCAGACATGTTGTTTTCCCAGTTGCCTCCATTGATAGATGGTGCATTTCCACAATTGGTGCACTGTAAGTAAAACAACCACCTTATGTGTAATGCCACTCAGCCTGTAGGCTCGGAAAAATGTTAGGATTGAATAAAAACGGAATAAATAAAAATTTTTAAAAATTAGGGATTGGGACCAGGATACAGTATGGCTCCTCCTGATGTGTTGTTCTGGCTTCTAGCAGCTGGCAGAC
>VYZQ01049997.1:1073-11760 GCA_013400655.1 Mystacornis crossleyi
TCTCCCCAGACACTTTTACTTTTCTTCTGTCTTCGAACAGTTTTTTGCCACTGTCTCCTCTCCCACTTTTGGTCCTGTTACTTGCTCCATCTGTGTCTCGCTTTACCTTAAACTCAGGAATTTAAGTGGATAAAGCTCCTTATTTAATGCCTGAAGGATCATCTTGAGCTATCTGAATTAGTTTAATCTTTAACAAGGAACACTTTTTTCTCCTCTAGCCATAAAGATATTCAGCTCATAGGACAGGTTTTCTTCAGTCAGAGCGAGAGAAGGCTTCTACTACACAATTTCTGCTTTGCAGTGAATTGAGAAAAAAAACTTAGGAAAAAAGAGGCAAAGATAAGCACACCTCCCATCAAAATGCAAAAATATCTGAGGGAATCATCAAGGTATTTCCCTTCACAAAAGATAACTGCAGATCTCTAGACTAGTGCTAGGTTGTGTATTCAGATGATAAGATTAGGAATCTGTGTGCTTTTCGTGAATACATCCCATAAATATGCTTGGAACCCTCCAGGGTATTTCAGAAATGTTAAAGATAAAATTTTGTAGATGCCTACATAGGGCTGAGAATATGCAGAAGGATTCTAGAGTCCACATACATGCCTAATATAGAAAGACTCCTTCTTGGGATAACTGCATTTTAAAAAATACTTTTCCTAGATTGTTCCTATCCCCGCTGCCCACTCCCTCAAAAACAAAAAAAAGATAGCATATCAAGTATATGTAAAAAGAACTAAAACAAGCTAATACAAAGAAGCCATGTCAGCGTACAATACAGAATTGATAAATTTTGTTGCCAGACAAAGCCTCAAAATAACTGCATAGCAGAGAGGTTAACAATCCAAGTTGCTTAAAGATCTGGATCTGATCAAAGTTCATGTAAAGACTCTTCAAGGCTAGTCTGAGATATGGGTTTAATAGACATAGGTGTAGGTTAAGGTGAACAACTGTAGGATAAATTAATCTGAAAGGGTTATTTCAGTGCATTCACATAGAAGGAATCTAAATAGCCTTATAGACATGGACAGATATTTTTGGTCCGATGAATCCCAAGTGCAGTGTTCATGTACATCTTTGGTAGACACTTGGATATCTAGCAGAGAGCACTTTTTCCCCACTGTCCCTTGTTCCAGGGAGCCTTCCAGGAGGACCACATTATCTTCACCTCAGACACTGGCAGTTAAACACCCAAAGTGTTTCGTTTTCCTACAGAAATACTCCTGTGGCTGGGTGCTATATGATGACTTCTTACAGAAAAATGTTCTGATTTCACAGAAGCCTTGCTACAGCTGGTTAATCTGGCTTTCTTCCTTCAGTGTTATGATATAAAATATATGCCATTTATGAAACTCTTGGGTTGAATTGCTATCATGATAAAAAGAGAGGTATTTCAAGTAACCTTTTATTTTAGTCATTGAATTGTGCCCTATTTTGATCAAGACCTAATTTACAGTTAAATTTAGCAAATAATAACAACACTTGTGCCATGATATAATGACTAAGTCTGAAATTGGCTCATCTTAAATTTATGAAGGGTATTGAATCTTATTCTACCTGAGTAATTTCAAAGGCACATTAAGACAGATAACAAGAAACAAGCTAGTCATGACAGGAATACAATTCAAGACTTTGCTCACTCTTAATTTCACTGTATTCTACTTTTAGTTTAGTTCAAGGAAATGTGTCCTAGATTTTGTAGAAGCATGTTCTTTTGAACAGTAAAATTTTCTTTCCAATTAGTGTTTGCAATTTATTTCTAATTGTATTTGTAAAACATTGTAAGTAATGATAATGTAACTGTAGTATTCCTACAGATTATCCTGCAGTATTCCTATTGTGTCTAGCTGATATATGTTGGCCCCAGCATAAGAAGCATAGTGAAGACATAAACTGAAACAGGAATTTCTTGTCAAAGTTGACAGGCTAAGGATATAAACTAGTGCAATTAAGGAGAAAGTAGGTAAGATATTATATCACAGAATGAGGCAAGATTTTCAACTTGGTTCTCAGGGTGAAAAGACAGAAGATTACATGCAACTAAGGGACCTGCTCACCTGAGTGTAATTGCAATTAGAACAAGATAGGCTATCATACAAACATAACAAACATCTGCTGTGTTGGTACTATGTCATTTGTAAGAATGTCAAATATTACACTGAAATCTCATTTCCAGCCTTGGGTTTTTTGATATTTAAAGTGACTCTTTGTGTTTTGACATACTAAACATCTAAGCTGACTTCCTTGATTCAACTCCAAAGTGCATGCAGCAGAGGAGCTGAGCTCTGGCAGTCACACTGACAATCACATGATGGAACTCACTCCTCTGGTGCAACTGGGAATTGCTTCACATGGCACAATGAACGCATCCTACTCTTGTTATGTGTTGATTGCACAGATAAAAATTAAGTAGTAGCAATTCAATTCAATTTCAGGTTATTCATTCATAAAAAACAACTGCCTTGAACTACTCTCACACCATTTTCAGTTGTTTGGCTAGCACAAGCTATTTGTCCACAGTAGGAAGCCAACATACTTCTTTCCTATGGAAGAGCTCCATGAAAAAATATAGTTGCACACCAAATACAGCTAAGAGAAAACAGAATAGAGGCAAATACTGGTGAAATGACAACAGGTGTGGACACAAGTTGCAACATTCAGATAGGACTGAATGTTTGGGACATGGTATACCACTTAACTAAAATTTGGATTTTAATGTATTTACATTTCAAGCTCACTGGCAAAAGTCACAACAGCTCTGGACTGTTTAAGTGATCTAGGATCCAGGAGTTGCCAGTATGCCAGAGATTTGGCACAACTTATTTTCACAATCGTGTTTTTTTCTCAGTAAATAAATAACTCAGCGGCTTATTCACACTTAAGTGTAGGCTATTATGAGTATGAATTTCTTTACTTAGAGAGGCTGAAAATATCTGTGGACAAACATTGCTAGTTACTAAAAGCTGTAGTTTATAGCACAGTGGTGTAAATTAGGATAACAAGGCAGGTCAGGAAAAAAATAAATAAAAAGCATTAAGGTTAGAGGAAATTAACCTAGTGACTGCTTCTTGTTTCTTTTGTTCTTCATCCTGTGTTTCCTCTCAGGTGGACACATACCACAACTTTTGAACTGGCACATCTAATGGTTTGCATTGTCTCTGTGTGGTGGTTTGTCCCCAGACAGCAGACCAGCACCAGCACAGCTGCTCTTCTACCCCCAGCAACAGAGAAGAAAAAATAGGAAGAATAAGAGAAAAAAACCCTCAAAGGTAAAAATAAAAATAGTTGAATAGAGGAAGGTAAGATAAGGAGAGGGAAAAAACTCCAAACCACTCAACCCCACTGTGGCCAGACAATGAGCTTCCAAAGAGTAGTCACCTCAAAAGCCACTGTGACCATCCTCTATTTCTTTTTTTAACACTGGGCATAACATTGCATAGTATGGAACATCCCCCTGGCCATTTTGAATCATCTGTCTTGGTCATGTCCCTTTTCAGCCTATTAATGTTTTCATAGATGTACTCCCTCAGTCAAACTCTCCAAGCGATGCTGTTACATCCATAAAAAGAAAATTAATTCCAAACCAGCCAGACCCAGTAAGCTCTAGTATGAGTCCAAAAGATCTGCCTACGGCTTTAAAAATTGTTGATAATGCTGACATCTCAGAAACAGGTATGAGGACATGATGGATGCAGCTCATATGACCAAGGGAAGATACCTCTTTACCAAGTACTTATAACTGCTTCTACAGTCAATAATGCCAGAAAGGTGCCCACAGAGAATAATTTGGCTGGCTGAATTTGGGAACTTCATTCACCAGCTTAAGTAGAAGCAGTTCATATCATTTGTTTCTGGGAAGTCAGATATGAGCCTTTAAGGTAGGTCTCAAGAATTAGACTGTCATTAGAACCCATCAAGTTTTGCAGCAGCTGTTTACTTAGATGGGAGCCTGCCATAACTATCCTCTGCAAACAAAGAAAGTCCCCAAACAACTTTCTCTTTAACCTCTCCATTCTTCAGAAATACATATCTGGAGTTTACTTCCATGCTAACAACCAGCTTCACAAATTGCAAGCGTGGGAAAGGAAACAAAATGAAGGAATGACACCTATGAAACTGAACAAGTAGTAGGAGAGAAATTCATTCCCCTTGACTAGAGGTAAGCAAAGTAGTAGGATGCCTTAGTGGGTGCCTGAAACCTTGTGGTTCTGTGAGTGCTATCTGGAACTTTGTGTCCTCAGGCTGATTTATCAGCTTCTGTCAGCAGCAGATGTCCTTTTAGGAGCCTGCAGAGACTGGAATGCAGCTGTGAATCCCTTGGCCTTGGGAAAACTTGAAGGGCAGCAGAGGACATGACATAAACCTTGTGAGTGATGGATAACAGCTGGTTTGGGAACCAGTTATGAACCTCTACCAAACCAGATGGAAATCTCTCCAGGGCATCTTTGAGTCTGTGATTAGCCATTCTCTAGCTGGCTAAAAACATGTTTCTTCTTTCTATCTTTCTATTTTTTTTTTTTTAAACATCCTGAGAAACAGGTATGTGATGTAAGGTGCAGTATATGGGATGGAAAGAAAGTCAGTGAAGAAGGAAAAGCATAAAAGCAGTAACGAAACAATCAGCTGAGTTCAGAGGTGACTGACTTCCAGGATTCAGTGGAGGCTGCTTACCTGCCAGGCAGAGATGCTGTGATCCCATGGTGCTTGGCTTGATTGTCCTACACTCTTCTGCTTAAGAATAAAATTGTGGGTTTTTATGGAAAATTGTAGACATTTCTTGTGGAAAAATGGGAACTCTTCAATTTTAATTTTTATTTTACTTCATTTGGTCTGTAAATTGTTGGAGTCAATACTATGTGTGGCAGGAATGCAGTTGGTGTAGCAACAGGATAATAGAACCTTTTTCCTGCCTTTTAACACTTAATATCAAAATGTTATGGGTTTTTTTTAAGCAATAACATAAAAAATAAATTCAATAAGGATGTCATAAACATATCCAAAGTCACATAATAGATAGAGACACTTTCAATGGTTTCCGAACGAAAAATTGAGCAGAAAAGCTTAGCATTACAAAACAATAGCTGACATAGTGTATGCAAAGCATGAACTGAATATAGAAAGTATTTAAAAATGGTAATTGTTCTACCACAGAAGAAGGTAATTCATTTGAGAAATAAACTCTCCTTTTCCCCCTTGGAAAAATTCCTTAATAGTGTTTAAAATAGCAATGGATTAGAGAGAGGTCAGAGTATATTTTAAGTAAAAATTTCCATACAAATATAGCTAAAGACTATTCAGTTATGCATTTCTGTGCATCTATCATCAATATATTTGACTAAAGTTTGTCCCAATATTTAATTTGCATTGATTATTGACATTTAAAACAAATGTGTTCTAAACACTGGTGGAATTATTTTCCGCTTGAAACATAAAATGTTGGAATATAAATGAAACATTTTTCAAACCACAGCAAGTTACCTGTTCTTACTCTATGAGTAAAATTCTCTTTTCCTTAAGATGATTAAAGACTTGCCTATCTGGCCTTTGTTGTTTGCATGCGCTTCTTGGCAACATAATTATTTCTGAGATCTGGCAAGGGTCTTCCAGTCTCCATAACAGTCCCAAAAAACAGGAAAGGGGATCGTGGTTCTGGAGCATGGAACAGGAGTGAGTGACAGAAGAGACGGTAAGGCAGTTTCAGCTGAAGCATGCTTTGACTACTGACAACTGAGTATGCCAATTTCAGAAGTGTATCTAAAATTCAGTGCTATTTTTATTGGTTTTGTTTTTGTTTAAAGAAGTAAGTAATGTTGTAACATTGCCTGGGCTTAGTCCTGCTTGAAATGGAGAACACAGAGATGGATTTGAATAATCAGTGTCTTCTTTACTGACAGTGTTGTATTTGTGAACTTAGAGCTGAGTTTCCAGACTGACAGCCAGGCTGTTGCCGGTTCTGTAGGTATGATCTGGCAATAGAGAAATGTCATCCTCAGGGCTGTCAATTCAGCATTTGGATAGAAACAGGACTCACACAAAAGGACTGTCCTCTGCATGCATTTTAAATACACTTTACTTTTACAGAGTCTAAAGGGCAAGATCAATCATTTCAGCTGCTCTCACCTGATGAGCTGGAGTTGGCGTCAGGATTTTACAAGAGCTGTTCTCAGTGTTGCTCAGTGTCTGGGTGAGAAGAAGACCCAAGGCCAGACATCCTGCTTTGACAAAGTTCTTTAACAAACTGTCCTGGTTTGGACAGGTGTCTGCTAAGGAAGGCAGGAGTCCCCCTCCCACCCCGGAATGGAAAAAATGTAACTCCCTTCCTCCTGAACTATTATAATTTTGGAAATGAGGGGCTTTCAGGCAAATATATCAGAAATAGGAATAACAGGTCTTTACTTATATATATANACCAAGACCAAAAAAAAAAGGACAATTGGGCCCCTCCCTTGTGGCTGGCTAGGTCCTTTGTTTTTCTTAAGTACCCCAGCAATCGCCCCTTAACATGGGAAAAATTCCTTTGAGAGGAGAAGAAAAGAACACATACACACACAGAAAGAAAACTTTCTCAACCCCCAACACAAACTATGTTTATTATAAATAATCCCAGTAGATAGTTGTAGCAATTAAATTTTTAACGGATATTTTATAAACTGCCTAATTAAGATATAAAATTTCTAGTAAATTTTCACTCATCATCAAAGACAACCTGACCTGTGCCACTTATGTTTTCTGTTAAATATCAAAGTTATGGTTTCATCCCAATTCAAAACCAAGTTTTATGCCTATTCTTCCAATGTATATACGTACATTTATTGCAAAGGGAAATATCAATGTGAAATTAAAACATCTTTAAAATTCCCAGTGCTAGTTGAGTGATTCAGTCAATTAATGTGGAAGAAACTTGCTCTAAGGTGTTCTGAAAGTTAATAGCAGCTGATTATTTGATTCTGTCATCCTTTTTAAAGCACTTGATATATCTCTCATCAAACCCACCAAGCAAATAAAAGCTGTGCTGCATTTGTTTTCTGCTTGACATTTTAAATGTGTATTATTTAAATGCCCATAGAAGTCACTTCTTTTATTGCTCTGAAATAACGCAATTGCAACTAATATATTAAAATAATATTAGAGATACAAATTTAATCCAAAACAAGGACGTCTCTAGCATAAGTTGTCACTTCAAGTGAGCGGGCTGACAGTTGAAACGAGAATTTTTTGGCTTTTGTCAGTTCTTGTTAGACCCTTAACATAAAATTAATGTACTGTGAAGTAATTTCTCTATCTTTCATTGCCTGAATGAAATATAACTAGAATGGCTACCATGAAAACTGAAATTAACAGAAAAAGGAATATAAAGACTTGATATAATGCCTGTCCCCTGAGGCTGTAGAACAAGTACCCCAAAAATTATGTCTTTAGTAGAAAATATAAGTCTTCCAAGAAAAATGACTCTGTGTATTCCTGTTCTATGCTTGTATGGAAGAAGATTTTAGTGCTGAAATGGAGGTCAACAATAATGTCATTTGTTGCAGGTGGATTTGAAAAACATAAACTAAAACAAGCTTAAAATATATGCTGATGTGATAAGCACTGTGGTCACAGTTACTGTCAGCCAAGATTATTTGTCTTACCTAAATAGAATTTGTGAAGAAAAAAAATATATTTAATTATGCTGATGAGTCTGTAGCAACACTGCCCCAGAAAAGTGCTAGTTGGTGGTATTGTTATCTCTGATGAGACTGCAGAGCAGTTAGGCTGCATATTGGAGAAATGCGTCATGCTTAATGATATGAAGTTAGTATGAGACTTCAACATTTTACCAATAGAGCTGTGTTTATTTTTAAAATATGGGCTAATTTCCTACAAGCTCTAAGTGTGTATTTAAATAGCTTGCTGCATAAAGTCAAAAACGTCAACTTCTACATGGTTGAGAACAGTAAAAATAATGTATCTTCCTTTTGACATTCTGGTATATTCTTCCAGACAACCCAATTTGTTATTTCCTCTTTTAGTATTTATCTCCTTCTAGTCTACAGCTGACAACCTCTTCTCATTTTTAAAGCCTTAGCAACCAGAGAGTTAACCTGCAATAGTCTCTTCTTACTCTATTTTATTTTTCCTTCTAAGAACTCTTTTATTCTATCCCCTCCTGATTATAAATGATCTTTTATTTTATCATGTGGGATTAGAACTGCATCCATATTCTCATATGTATATTATATATATAGAAAGTAAAATTTGTGGGGCTTTTTGTTATGAAAAATTCCTTTCTTTTTTCTCCATACTTTTTAGGTATTAAATAACATTCTTGATATTGAATCACGTCAGCAAGAGTCAGCATTAAAGCATGTTATACATTGTTTGAATGCAAACCTGTCAAACATTTTTCCAGGATTATGGTAGAAGTTGCATGAAAAAAAATATTACAGTCAGATGATAAGATAATAAAGTGACCCTTCACACAGCAGGATTGACTTATGAGCAGATTAGTTTGATTGTATTCTCACTTATTTAGTGGTGGCAGAGATAGAAAAATATGCTGAGAATTATATGCCCATATTTTCCATTTACATAGGATTCTTATAAAAATATTTTCATTTCCATTGTGGTAAAAAATTTATACAACAAAGATTTATCTTAATTTGTGTCAAAATTTATAGTTACTGGGAAGCTCCAAGAGAAGTGATTTTGCATAAACACAAGAAGACGTGAAGAATATGTAAAATAATTTAAGATTATATGTTTTACCTTTGATCAGTTATGATAATAATTGTCTTCATACACAGAGGAAATATATTTTTTCACTGTGAGATCATTATAAGAATAAGATTAAATTACAGTAATTAGACTGGATAAGAAAAAATGGAGAAAATTACACTGTACCAGAGTAACAAATGTTTTGTAAACCTGAGGAGAAAAATAGTGGTGTTTCTATAATTTTTTAACTGAATTTATAGTTGGTAAAGCAAATGAAGATAATTCATCATTTTACAGATAGGAAAATCTATTTCATAACCTGTAAGAGCTTCTGTACACTTTAAAATCCTAATATCTCATACTTACACTCTCTTAGAAAAAAAAGTATGATTATTACCAGTCACCTCAGAAGAGATACTTCTTGGGTCATTTTAGTAAAACATACAGAAAGACTCTGAATATCATCTACTTCTACATTATTATTCCATATTTCAGGATATCAGTCTCATATTTTCCAGGTTTGCACAGAACAGCACATTTTCCTCTACAGTTAAGTGATAATATTCCACTTTGTCCCTCACCTCAAAAAATGCACTCAGCAGTTCTGATTGTGCTTGGTACCAAAAGAAGGGGTGAGGAACTGACACCTATCAACAAAAATAGGATTATATAATTATTTTATCTTCATTCATTAATTTAACATGGTTCATATTAATAACCTTAGATCAGAAATTTCAAAGCAGTTAGACTGCATCTTATAGCTCAAACATTGGATCTTTGGTTCACCTAAATTGTCATTAATTGACTGTTAATACCCTTGTTGACACTTTGTGCTTTACTTTTGCATAAGGTGGTGTGTAAAATGATTGAACAACAATGAAGATAAACTGAAACTGTGCACCAGCTTCATTTAGGGTAAATGTACATTGAGTCACAGGCACCAATAAATGAGAGAGTTGTTAAAACATTGACCAGTGGTTTAGTGTTTCTACTGTTTAAAACACTTTTTCTCATTCCACCTAGATGTACACAGTTAACTGAAAAATATACAGTGCTGCTCTGACTGGAATCAGAGGGCTCTTCCAATGCAAATAATTCTATGATTCCATAATTAAGTAGGCTGGAGGACATTAAGTGCATTTTTTTTTTTCAGTGAGGAATGGGATGGTGCTTTTCCAGATGAGACCCCATTCTGGATATCTGCACACAGTTTTTCACAAATATCTCTTGTCAGTTTGCGTTATTGGCCTTAATATGGCCATTATTTACTACGTTTCCTAAAAAAATTGCTGGTATGCATTACTAAATGCTTTTGTATTTCTAGAACAGAAGTTCTTGCACTTCAAGAGCATTAAACAGTCTAAAAAATGTTTATAAATTTTCCACAATAAGACTGATCTTTCAAGCCAATAGCTTAATATATATGAATAGTTTTTAATATGAAAAATAAACATGAGAAAATATTGGACTGATATTAATTGGAATTACTGAAATCTTCAAAAATCTGTACAAAAACATATCTATTTGTAACTGTGTTATCAGATATGACATAATATTGCAACTGGATTTAAATCTGATATTGAATCTAGATGAAATTAAAGTTTATATTCTCCTGAAGATTACAATTTTTATAGCAGATAAGACAGTGATGTCTGGTCTGCAGAGAGAAAATGACAAATGCACATACTTCAATTTCTTCAGAGTAGAAATCTGGTCAGAATTTCTCACAGAAGAGAAAGTGTTTCTGTACAGTTTCTTTGACAGATCAAAATTCCAATTTTTTATTATTCTCTTTATGGTTGTACAGTTTATGTAAAAACACTGCTGCTGCTTCTGAAGAAATAATTTGCTTTTTTCTATCCAGAGTACCTGAGGTACTTTTAAACACAAACATGGTTAAAGAAGAAAATGTCTTTATTTTAGCAAAACAAAGGCTTAACTTCTTGGCTGTGAAATTGGAAAAAAGGTTGCAAGGCAAAAAAAAAAAAAA
>VYZQ01049999.1:7746-19815 GCA_013400655.1 Mystacornis crossleyi
TTAAGCAAAGCTGGTTATATGAAATAAGCAAAGGATTTATTACCCAACATGAAACACAAAGGAAAGGAATTACTTCCTGCCATTATTTCCAATGCAAATGATTGAGTATTGGAAGGAAAAAAAAAAAAAAAAACCACAACCTGAAGAGACATCCAAGAAATGTGTTGTTATTATTATGCTTCCTTAGATAAGTTACTACAGAAGAAACAGGTAATCAGACAGAAAAATGGAAACATGCTAGGACTATCAGCCAGAAATTGGAAAACTAATTGCATGCCTAATTGCATCCATTTTACTCTATAAACCCTCTTCTAGTTTAAACTCCCTCACTACCCTCACGTGTTTCTAAATAAATATTTGAAGTGAGGTCCACTGATGTCACAAAGACACAAAGGAGATTGGTGATCTCTTATCTAGGCATAAAATCACCTAAGCAACTTCCTCTCTCCTACCTTACAACAAGACTGTCAATTCTCAGAAGGTTTCAAAAGTTGCACAAATTAGAAGAGTTTCATATGAAGCTTACAACAGAAACAGATACAGACAGCTTCATGCCAGAAGTATTTTTCAAAATAAAATTAAGTAAGACCACAGTTAAATATTAAGAGAATATGTGTCCCTTATGATGTCCCTTTTATTTCCTGTCTCCCAGTTTCAGAAGAAAACCAAAGCACTTCATATGTGCCTTGAAGCAGAGTTACATCTGAGTTTTCAGGGTTATAATCCAATTGCCAGGCCAATCAGACAAAAACAAAAAAAAAAGCATCACCAAACAAAAAGCAAACAAACAAACAACAACAAAACCAAAACACACAAGCGAAAAACTACCCCACAAAAGAAAAAAAAAATAGAGCACTCCAAATTTTAAGCACATCTGAAGCACAATTTAACATTTTATATAAAAGATGGCATTACTATACTGGCTGTAGCCATCACTTACGCACTTCTCCCACCCAGCATCCCCTGAAGCCCAGAGGGACGTAACAGGACATTTACTTTGTACTGAAGCATTAAAAAGTTGTCCCCAGCTGAATTAACATCATGTGCAGAAATATCTGTATTTTCCTTAACTTACTGATATCTAAATAAGCTTGACCTGACTTGACCCAGTTAAACTTCTGACATCTAATGAGAACTTAAGGTAGCACAGCTGAGATCATAAAACCAGCATATGCAGTTGTTGGAAGATAATCACACAGAAACTAAATCACTTCACAAGTCAGTTTTGGGCACATTTCTACATTTTTGGATGCAAAACTCATTCAGAAAATAATTCTGACTGAAGGACTGGTAGACCCAAGAAAAACATTCAACAGTACAGGCTTCCAAAAATGTATGTATTATTAGCAGCTAATGTTAGGAGATTGATTTCTCATTCTAAATCAACTGCTCTAAAATTAACACTAGAAATATTCTTCATTCTTTTATGTCCAAATAATACTTATTGCTTATTTATGATGGCATATGAGAAGCAATAAAAATAAACAAGAAGACCAGATTGTCCAGGCAATGACATGTTAACAACAAAAGGTTAACTGAACTGTTAATGCACTGCAGATGTACATCTGATCTTAAAACTATTATAGATGTTTTGGGCTATTGGTTTATAAAAATTTGACCAACTACCGTCTGGATATGCAATGCAACACATGCTCACGCATATGCTGAGTGTAGTTCACTGTAGTTCACTATTTCCACTACACTGTTGATTCTGCAAGGAGAAACTAACCAGTTCTCTTGCTTTATCCCTGAAGTCACCTGAGAGATCTGATTAAACCAAGGAAAGACACACACTCCACAGAAAAACTTCTGCAAACACCTCACTCTGCCAGAAATCCAAATGGCTTTGTCTCACTCCTATCTATTGAGGTAGTTCTCTTCATCACACAGCAAAGAGGTGTTCACCATTTGAATACTACATCTACACGACCCTTGGTTTTCACAGACTCCTTGAATATTCTCACCTTCATCAATCTCACAGCTATCGCACATAATGCTTTCTATTGTTTTTTTTCCCTATTTCCCAGCTCCCTCTATTTTTATGTTATTTAGCATGGAGACCAAGGATGCTGCTCTTCTCTCCCTCCCCCCACCCCCATCACAATCCATCATTAACAACCAAAATAATCTCCACTCCTGCAAGAAAACATTTATAAAAGAAAAATAACAGTCCCTTTAACATAATATTACAAGGGTTGCAACATGGAGAACATTTGGTTCTTTTAAAAATCCTGGTTCGTTTGCCAGAGAAGAAACAATTGGCACATACATGAGATATATTAAGCCAGGGATACATGTTCTGAAGAAAATGTTGGTTTCACTAACATTAGCAGCTGTAGCTGGGAGACACTCAGTGCTCTGCCTTTTCTTTTTAAAGCGGTTAAGTTCAAATTAGGAAGTCAAAACTTGACTAATTTACTAATTCAATTCATGGAATTACCCAGCTTGTCTGATTTATCAACTCACTTCTCTATCTTGAAAAATAACCTTGATCATTTTATACGTTAATTACTATGGGTAGAGATCTCAGATGATGCACAGCAATCTCAAATTTTCTTTAAATAAAGCCACTCTGGAGATACTACATTTCTCATTTCTGATCATCACTCAGAAATATATTGCAAAGGAAGTATTTGTACTGAAACTAAGCACTTAAGGAAAAAAGCAGGCTATTATCAGGAGGATTGGAATCACAAATCAAAACTGTCTCAGGATGGAGTGACTGCATGATTGCAGGGCAGCTCTACGAAGAAGGAATCATTACCACATGGTCTGACGCATTGTGGCCCAAAATCTCACATACCATGCCACAGTGTTTAATATTAAAGGAAAGAGAGATCGTTACAGTTCAAAGGTAGTCTTGGCCTAAGTCAAACCTGATTTTCTAAATCTTTCAGCTTTACATTAACATTACTGTTCCTATGTTGAAAAGACTTATCCTTCTTATGAATTAGGAAGAGTTCGCAGATACACAACACAAAAATATAAACAAAAGATGTTTCATCAGAAAGATAAAGAAAAATATCAACAGACTGCAGCATCAGAACCCTGGAAGGAAAACAGAAACAAAGAGGGTTTATTACTTTATCTTTAAGCAGATCTTTGTTGGTTTATGGCACTTAATGATAGTAATCAAACTTTTAAAGGGATGCCATCTCCAGTACTCATTTCCTTTATTAAAAAGAAAGAAAACCAAACAAAACAAACCCCACCCCACAACCTAGATTTAATAGTTCTGTTTGTAATTAAGTCACTGTTCGGCAAGTTTGTTAACAGCACTAATAGTGTTTTGCTGGTACATATATGCTAGTTATTCAGCTGGCCACAGTCACTTCCTCCCTTTTAATTTTCTTAGGCTTCTCTATGGTGTGTTGAGTTCGGCTTTATTAGATTTTCAAGGTGATATTTTAATAATGAGATCTGAATATAACAGAGACACTACAATTACAGCAGCTAAGCTTTAGCTGGAGGCAAAAATGTGGCAGATGTGCCTCTGCCTAAGCACGCCAGAGTAATCTCATGTAAACAGCTTGTTTTGTCCTGTTGGAAACCAGACTTCTTACAGGTCTGGCTGCCGTCCTCTTTCCCACCTTTCACTGTACTGTAAATCCAGGAGGAACAACCCAGATGAGTTTCAACACAGACAGTGAAAGAATGCGTTCGTCCAGGAGCACTACCACGTTTCATTGGTTCTCCAGTCTCATGCAGAGGTAGAAAGCACTGATTTTTTGTTCAATGTTTTATTTTCCCAGGAATGCTTGAGGTTTGTTCTGAGGAAAAAAGACTCAAAACACTTTCACAACAGAGCAAATCTGTTTTCTGTTCTAACATTTCCACTCACGCTCTACCTCATTCACCTATTTATACTGATCACAAATTTCATAATGCCCATTTAAAGGTGTTTAAAACACAAATAAGGCACATCTTAAAGTTAACAAAGCAAATCTTGTTGAACCTGTGAATTCTCAGTATGGGATACTCATAGAGTACCCTCATTCACACATTTATTTCTGTCCCTCTCAGTAAAGTTTCATTTTTCTAACAAATTCATAATGAAACAGTGGGCAGACTGCTTCTATTTGTTCTCCCTTCATTTAAGGATCCCAGGAAGCTGGGTGAATAGAAGGAGAGAGTGTGTACTTAATTGTATCCTGGCAGCCTGTAATGATAATCCTATTCAGTTTTATAATCCTCCTCCTGCAATGTCAAACTTTAGCCTGTATGTATCAAATGGACCATAAAGACTGCTAACAGTCTCTTTTCTTTACCCTTTTATGAAAAATTGTTGGTGATCTCTGTTCTCTAATGCTTATCACCAGCATAAAAGAAGCTGTAATTGTCTCAATTTTTCTTTTGGAAAAGCATCTGGTGTGGAAGTTACTCAATACGGTTGTGTAACTGCAAGGGTCACTGAGGTGGGGAGGAAGGGGCACTACATTTGGTTGACAAAATGCTGGGTATTTATCCCATTTCAGCTTGCACGTTGGTACTGTACGATTCAGGATGTGTAATGCGGCAGTTGCATTCCAGCCTGATCGAAGCAAGAAGTCTATATGAGTCTCAGAGCCTTACAGCAGGAGCTCACATCCTGTAATAGCACAGCATCCCAGGGTGATGTATGAAGCCCAAATGTATCAGTTGTTCTGACCACCTGCTCCCGGAGGTGGACAAAACCAGGGATACTCACAAAAGCAAGATTTGAGCTTGCATATCCACTGCACAGCAAACAGACTCATTACTCACACCACATGCAACAGCCTATTCATCCTCAAACCATCAGATCCTATGCCAGGAAAGGAGTTGCAGCAGGTTTAAGTACCGCACTGCCACGGAAAGCCGTGCAACCAAAAGGCAGAAGTTCAGTACAGCTCTCCAAAACTGTCTGAGCTGTCCAAAAATTCAAGTATACTTGCCATATCAGGCACTACTCTCACTGCAGAAATCACAAGGAAGTGTAACTAAAAACTATATTCACTGGGATTTTTTCCACATAAAAATGTTGAAACACTGTGGTTAAAATCCCTGTCTAGGAAGAAAGATGTCGTAACAGAGATTCAGCCTTTTCTTAGGCAGAGTCCTATCCCCAAAAGTGATTGTGTGCAGAATAAAAGGAAAATATAAATTTCTTAATGGATTTTATTACTATTGCTCATTCCAGTTTTATTCTGCTTATTCTGAGACAAGCTACGAAGTTAGACTGTCCTCAGTGGAGAGGTACAGAACAAAACTTCCAGTTTTCTAGAAGCTCTAGTGTTCTGAATGTAAGGGACATGTGAAATTAGAATATCCTAAGAAATCTAAAATATTTTTATTCCATCATGTATCATTCAATTACTAGTAGTTAATAACACTAATATGCAAAACATAGTTTGTGTCAGAAGTAAAAGAAGTAATGCATTTCTTGTAGAGCTGCTTCAGGTTTTATTCAAATCTTACTGAAGCATTGTACAACCCTTCCTTTAGCCAATGAAGGCACGTAGGTTTTTCACATCCTTATTAACTTCTGTTTTATTGTAAAAGTAGGACATTACAATCAGAAATATTCATTGAAATGCTGTTGTCCAATGATACTTGGCACATTTCGGCATGGCACAGAACAACTGTTATCCATTCTTTTGCTGATGCTGGCAGCATTACTTCGGATAGTGCTATTTAGGTGAAGGACTTGTCTATAAATTCTTGGTCAGGTTTTTTAATATCTGCTTGTTACTGGCAATGAGGCCTAGTAAAAGCACCATACACTTCTGTAGAGAGAGCTCTTCCTGGGCTGGAGATATGCTAAGACTTGTTCCAACTCAAGTCACTGTGAAAATGCACATTACTTTAAATTGCAAATAGTATTTTACACAGATTCATCAGAACTATAAGTATGCTATTGCCTGATTCACTTTCTTAAGATCCAGTGAAAATCAGATGAATTTCAAAACTTCTCTCCAGTAAATTAACCCAAATGTCAATGTTGTCCTCTTAGGTAGACCTCCAGAGATGTTCTGTTAGACAACCTGTTAAGTAGCTGAGATGAACAGCACAGCAGTAAGAAGCTGCATTGTTCTGTCCATCCTCTCTATCTACATTTGCTCCTGTTTGCACTTCCTGAAAGTCTAAACATACCTCATGCTTTAGGGAAAAAAAAAAAAAAATTCCAATCCTTTCTCTGCCTAACAGAAATAGCTGTTCTCTATTTACTGCAGACCGCTTCAGTTAAAAGAAGAAGAAACATTGGAGAAATCAATGCCTATCAGTACACAGTCATAGAGTACTACCTAAGGAATTAATTACTGAGAAGAAAATTGTAGTAATACCTCTATTTTTGAAATTAAATGAGTAGGGGATAAAACACACATTTGCCATGTTTACAGCACTCTGGGAAAAGCAGTGAGACTACTTCAACTTTCCTTCTAGCAGTTAAGACAAAGAACCAGTAATCTGATTTCTTAATTCTAAGTCCACAGTAAGTTCCTCCTACAACATGCTATTAAAAAAAAATAGATAGATATATATTACCAACCACAAATAAAACTGTTCAATAACCTTTGACACTACTTTTTTCTTCTTTCAAATCCTATGGTGGCAGAACACAACCAAACAGAAGAAACAACCATTTAAATAATTAATGCTCCAGCTCTGCAATTCATCACTTTCCGAAGAACAGTCTCACTGGCATCAGAACTGTTTACATCCTGGTATTTGGCTAACCATGAACAAGAAGTAGGCAGTCAGCATACAGATGGGAGAATCCTTGGAAACCTCTCCTTATTCTTATTCCCAGAGCTCCTGTGCAGAATCCCAAAATGTACTCAGAGTAAATCTCACTGAGCTTCAAAGAGATGTAAGCATCCACAAGTGTTTTACCAAGGAGTTGGAGAGGACCGTCACCACTGACCTTGTGAGCTCTGAGATTGCACCAAAGTCACCACGATGAAGTTTCTAGACAGTCCATGCATATGTCCAACATTTAGATTCATTAGAAAATAACCACTGAGTTATTTCCTTCATTTGTCAGATAAGTGGCTGAATGAAGACAATGCCTGCAGTCAGAATTTGGTTAGTAATTATCTAGGAGTACAGCTTTCATTTCTCATTTGTGTTTTTGCATGACTTTCATGGTATGTTAGGAGCCCCATTATTATCACCCCTTCACAATGGTTCTTGACAAGCAGCTTAAGAAAAAACACACTACTGAAGCTCTCAAGAACTGTGAAATAATATGGGGAAGCTTTAATGTTGTGCTGTATGTTAGATGCTTTACACAAATGCAATCAGTGAAATATTAAAAAAGCATCTAAATTTTAACTTCAGAGGGATAAGGTCCCTAACATCTGCTGCGATATTCTTCTGCTTTTCTGTGTATAGAAATAGCTGATTTTTTTTTCTCCAGTTTCCTGAATATCACCAGCATGTCAGGTCTCTCTGTTTTGAGAAACTGGAACCGACACCAGCAGCCCCGATCCACACAATTTCAACTAATAATTTCACCGAGAGGCCACTCTTTAGCTTATTGAAGATGCAGTTCCTTTTGACAAAGCTAGTCCAACAGCAACAGCTATACATCTGTACTGCCAGGTATGACCTTTCCCTGCATATGGTGGCCAAACCACTACACTCCTTCACCCTTCCTCCTTCATGGCAAAACCACTGTTGTCCATCTGACTACACTTAATTTCCTTGGTGAATAAAGACTGACTAAAAAGCTACTTCTGAGGAGCAGAATGGTGTAATCTAAGCTGCACATTAGCCCACATTTTTCCAAAGTGTGTGCAGCTTACTAAACCTAACCCAAAGTCTGCAAAGCTTTGAAATGAGTGTATATCTAAGACATTCATCATTTCTCTGAAATGCCTTTATATTTAAAATGAAAAAATAAATTCTAATCCTAGCAACTACAATAAAATATTTGTGGGTTCAAGTTTTAATGTTGTTTTACATCTTCAAAAAAGAAAATGTAGTTTGAAATACTGCTTGGCCATATTTGCAGGGCCAGGCCTAGATGAAACAGTGGAATACGCAATGCATGTTAGGATGTTTTTTCAATACTCTTGGAAACTCAGCAACTTAGATATGTAATAGAGCCCAAGCAATGACTGAATAAAGAATGACAAATAGCTTAGGATTTGTTATGACAACTTTGACATAATAGCACTGGGCAATTTTTCTGAACTATGCCTGACGCAGCAACACTCTCAGGAAGAACAGCTGCTTAACTATTTCACCACAAACAAGACTATGCAATTGAGGACCATGACAACACCAGTCAACATCAACAACAGTTTCCAATTTTATTTGAGATACACAGAATACTTAATGTTTCAGCTGCAGTTTTCTGGATGGAGAATATGATCTGGACACATGGATGCTTAGATGGCCAAACACTTTGGAGTAAGCTGGTACTCCTAGTAAAGTCTAACAGAATCAAATATTACTAATGGGGCTCTTAAGAAACTGGGATCTATTCAAAAAGTGAATTTCAATTTATATAACAAATCAGAGGTGCTACAGACATGCAATGATATACATGGCTTTTGAGCAGACATAATAAGAAAGTGATAATTATTTCCACCAATTTCTTTACAAAGATTTTCTAACCTAATTTTACCCAAACACAGTGTAGAAATCAGTAAAACTCTTAAAATAAAACAGAGCACAGAAGTCAAATGCTCTTCATGAACACAAAACTCTTTTACCTGATTGCTTTCAAACTACCATCTCTTGACTTTCAGTATTTTTCTCCACAATTAATTCTACTACCATGCTTCGGAAAATCTGACAAAATATCAATAATTAGATGCCAGCCACTTAGACTTGTGTGAAACTTGGCGGTTACACCTTGCAGGAGTGCAGGAAAATATTTTATTTGGTGTCAATCCACCATTTTCAGTTTGTGTTGATTTTTGAATAAGTTCAAACAAGCAAATGAATAAGCAGTCAAAATTTCCACATTTTACCTGGTTTCACTTCATGGCCATACAAATAAAAAGGCACATCTTTATGAATCAACAGTGGAACAAGTTAGACGTTCAAATTCATTAAAAAAAATACAAGAAAATATCTATCATGTGGTTATGGTGATTTTCACCCAAACCCCAGGATCACGGAGGATGTTAACCCTTTCTAGCACCATTACTCTTTGTGTTCTAAATTCCGTGAAGTGCTGCAGGTACGTGCATTTATGATACTACATAAAGGCCCTGAATTAGAATAATAGTAGCAATAATTGATTCTGTTTTAGATCCTGCCAGCATTCTGTACCATTGCAGGTAAGCTTTCTTTCTCTCTACACTTTCCATCAACCCACAAGTACCTTAGGATTGCAGCTCTTTGGATCACCATTGCTGTTGTCAGTGTACCCAGTCCCGCTCTTTATCTGGCAAAAATCATGACTGATGCAACAGAAATAACAGCAAGTGAAACTTGTTTTAAATAAGAGAGGTATGCCACGGAAGTAGTAACAACTGAAAAGGTCTGACTGTATTAACATTTCTGCTGAGAACATACTCATTACATTCTTCCGTGGAGGAGTTAAAAGGAAAGAAGTCCCAAGTTCAAGTAACTACAGGTAGCACATGTGGGAAGCTGTGAGGTAGAGAAAAAAGGCCAAAGAGAGGAAAGGAAAGGAAAAATGAAAAGGAGGAAGGAGACACTGGTAAAATACTGGTAGAAATACAAAAGGCAGAACGGTTTGAAAACTGAGATGCAGAAGATAAGGAATACAATACAATACAAATGAGGAAGACAACCTTAGAATACAGGATGAGAATGAAGAACAAATGGATTACAGACGGACTGGAGGAGAGATGATGAGACAAGGAAAAGAAAGGAGAGGGATCATGGAGGTATCTAATTACAGACATCCATGGACAGCAAGATAAAATTACAGATGGAAATGAGAAAAGTTTAAGAAAGGATGTTATAAGAAGACGAAAACCAAAAACCAGAAAGGTATGTATCTGGAAATAGGATAAATAATACCACTATTGTACAGGCTAAAGAGAGAATTACGGATTTAAGAAATGTTATGAGAAGAGTTTGAATAGGAAAATTGTTAAAAACAAGGGTAGGTACAGAGGTAGCAGCCAAGAAGATATGAAAGAAAGAAGACCTTAAGAAAAGAACGTGAGTGAGAAGCAACAGATGAAGCAGACTTGGATGGAGACCTGGGTGCTCCCCCTGCATGCAAGGTCATCTTACCAATCCACCACAGGTACTGAAGGAAGCGAAGGAGCCCGGGTAGCGGAGGACAGCACCACTGTAGTAACAGGCTCTCTCAGGTTGCGACTGTGCGGCACTGGGTGGACTTCTGCCCTCACCCCCAAGCCGCTCTTCCACAGCAAAGCCAGGAGCCAGGAAGCGGCTATCCCTCTTGAGCAGCAGGTAGAGTTCCCGAGCAAAAGCTGGGATCCTCAGCAGCACTTCATCTCCATCCTCTGCTGGAGGTGGTGGCGGGGGGGATGGTGGTGGTGGCAACTGAGAGGCAGCACCAGACCCCTGGGGCAGAGGGGACCAGTGGTAAAACTCCTGAGACTCATACTCATCCTCAGTGTCCTCTTCCTCTGCTGCCTCCCCTACAGCCTGCACCTGCCCGTCCACCGAGGAGGAGACTGAACGCACCTCTCGGGAGCTGCCAGCCACTGGGCTAGGTGTGACTGGGGCGCTGAAAGTGCTGCTTTGGTTCCCACTACTGGGGTCGACATTGCAACCCCCGCCACCACCACTGCCACCCATCGGCTCCTGCTGCCCCGGGCTCCACAGTGCAGGGAAGACGATCTCCCACTCCTCAGTCTCTTCTGAAGCATGGAGACCTGCAGGAAAGCCAGCAGATGCTTAAAATGAGTGGAGCAGCACCCAGTGCTTGCCAAAAGTGTACCCTTTGCCCACCACAAGATTCCTTCTGGCTCCTAGACCAACAAGCACACCACACAAAATAAAGTGGCCTTCATTTGTCCCTTTCATCTTGTCCTTACGCACAGCAGGGGGGCCAGATGCTAGATGGGTCTGTGTCTGCTGATGCATCTGGAACACACTAGGATCCTGCTGAACATTGAGAGAAAGCTGGAGCCCAAGCTGGGCAGAAGCTGTGCTTGTACCAGCAGCTGGGGATGTTCTTCCTTTTGATCACCAGCTCCAGGCAAGGAAAGTTGAATAAAACCCTTCATCATTTAGACAAAGTAACAACCTTTTCATATAGCTAAAAAAAAATGGTGGGGAAAACCTGAACAAATTTGAAAATTTCAATCTTCTTCTCAGCATGTTTTGTAATAACCATTATGCCTTCCAAAGTTTGGCCAAATACACACACACACACACACACACACACCCACCATGGCTGCACATATATGTGGCAGTTGCGTGCAAATACTGTATCATGATCGTTCTTATAATGAAATTTTATTAGAATCACTAATTAGTGATGTCTGCATATCACACACACTCTACATACAACCCAAATTCCAGCATGCCAGCATCATGTTTATAAACATCTGAGTACACACAACTTCCACTAGCAGGAGACAGGAAACAGTTTTATTTACACATTCATCTCACACTCTAGGAACAGCACAGCCGGGAAAGATGACAGGGCTGCCTGTGGAAATCAGGTCTCCTACAGAGGAGCGCTGCGCAATGTACCCTTACAGCCGAGGCGCGCATTATCTGATCACCCATCGCTTACGGGGAGCGGGCGCGGTTAACAATGGCCAGGTACCGCCACCGGCAGCCGGAGGGGCGCGGAGGCCGCCCCGGGCTCGACCCGTCCCGCGAAAGGCGCGCACTTACCTGCGCCGAGCCCGCTTGACAGCACGCACAGCTGGTAGAACACGCAGCAGACGCGGCTCAGGCGCATCCTCCCGCCCAGCGCCATCGGCTCCGCGCCCGCGGGACACCGGCTGGCAAGACCCACAGGGCCGTGCCGAGTCGTGCCGGGCCGAGAGGGGAGCGCCGCGGGGCGCAGCCACCTGGGCGCCCGCGGAGAAACTGCGGGAGAGCGCGACTGGCGCGTCCCGGCGGGGCGGGCGGGCAGCACCGGCGGCGCGGGATGCGCAGCGCACGGCGGGCGGGCGTGTGTGTGTGTGTGTG
>VYZQ01050002.1:34706-47560 GCA_013400655.1 Mystacornis crossleyi
AATTCTCATTTTTATTTTAGTTTTTTAATAATTTCTGAGAAAGCTCCATTTGCTAAACTTGAGCCTCTTCTCAGTATATCCACTGCTAATTTACTCTTTTTATTTTCATATATAGTCAGAGCTTCTTGTGGAACTCTGTGTAAGAAAAATTGCAATACTTTAAAGCAAACTAAGAAAATTACTTTTGCCAAAGGGATTGCAGGTGTGTGTCACACAAGCATCTCCAAAGATATGTTTCCTGCAAAGGCAGGAAATCTCTGAAGTATCCTTATTGGAATGGTGCTCCACAGTGCATAGATTTCATCTTCTAATCAATGAGACTTACTGTCACCACAATGACACTAATAATCATTAACAATAAAAATTCTGATTGTAATTAGTGAGACAAGAAATGTACCCAAGCATTCTGAAGAGTCTAAAGAGTTGCCCAATTATCTATTTCTTGATAGTTGTACAATTAGCTGCAGTGGTCAGTTCATAGGAACATCAAGGAACATTAAGGCAATCAAGTTCTCACAGTCACAGGGAATCGTGAAGATAGATTACTCCAGAAAGGTTTTGCATATCTGTTTTATCCATCCCCAGAAAACACACAAAAACCCCAAACAAACAAGCAAAAAAACCACCCCAAAACAAAACAACAACAAAAAAAAAACTTACCCACAAGAAAAAAAACCTTTCTCAGGAGCATGATATGACTGAAATAAGAAAAATGAAATCCATCACAGAAGTAACAGTCAAATGACAAATTGACAGCATTACAGATTTGCAGGAGCATTGACTGAAGAATAATAATTGCAATTCCAAAATGGGTTCCAAAGCACAAAAATATATACAGCTGTAACATTAAACCTGATTATCTTTTTCACTGCTACTATGTGCCACAGGTGTGGAATAGGCAAAATTATGTAGCAAGGCAGTGATGACAGGTCTCTATCCATACATCATTCCTATTGAATTGCATAGGTGCACCTTTTATTTCTTTAGGTATTTTTGTTATTACTCTTGGACGTGTTTCAGCAAGTTAGACTTTCTAATAGACTTAATGGAAACATTCTTAAAAAAAAAAATCTGTTCTGAGAACATTTTGCTTGTGCAATTGACATTTGCCTGTTTTTCTTCTTATTAGGAGTATTTGCATGAAAAACATGGAACACAGAAGTTCATTTGGTTCCAAGATCTATTTCCCATCTGAAGTCAGAATCAATTCCATATTAACTAATTGAACTTCAATGGATTTTAAGTAGATTTTATAATTATAAAAATACTCTGCTTAATGTGGAAGAGAAGAAGGTGAAATTGGCCTAAAGCCAGTTAAGCACTTTCCTGCTCATAGGTTAAGTCGCACTGCAAGTTAAAATAGCCTCAGGCTTTCTGTAACTTACACCAGATGGCAGAACCCCTTAGAGGCAATTACACTGGCAGGGATGACTGAAGCATGGTATGCTCCAAGTATAGTCCTTCCTGCCCCAGTACATTTCCAATAAGCATTTCCTTTGCCAAGATGCTGCAATGACAGCTTTACACTGCTCAGAGATTTCTCCCACGTGGGATAAATCCCCAGTTAGTCAGAACAGGTTTAATTCTGCTTAGAATTGCTAAAGCGATATATGGCCAACTTGGCTTAAACTAAAAATTGGCCCCACATCCACAGCTAATGAATAAGCAGTAGTCCAGTTCTGTATGACATCAGTTTTCTGTGTACATTGGGTTTTTTTCATTATTCTGTTTTTTTCTTCATCCTTGTAACAGTCCATACCTACACGTTATCTGTATGGAAAAATGATTTCTGGTACCTACCCTAAATTTATTTTCCTATAATACCTATTCCCACCCACTTGTCCAATTAGCACAGTTATGCTGGAAAAAATAGTCCCCCTTCCAAAGCTTCAGGTTAGCATTCAATACAGCATTTCAACAGCCTGCATTCTCAGACATTATGGATCTAAACTCTCAGTCTGCCCTCATAGTTTATAACCTTTAATCCTGACATCAATCTCGGTGCTCATTGCAATTACTGTACTGCTGTGTTCTGAAAACTGGCAGAGACTCAAGTGAAGTTTGTGAAAACTTGCAAGTTTCTCATTCATTTTCATTAGAAAACTGGTGAGACTCAAATCTCCTTCAGATGTTCTCTGAAATTCTTTCTACTCATCAGTGAGGAATAGTATCTCTAGTCGATGAGGTTGAAAAATCACAGAAAACTGTTCTGTGTTACTGATTTCTACAGGTTGGCACAAGCCCTGCACAGATTTTCTAATTCCTTTCAAGAGTGCCTAGTAATTTATTGTTTTACTTTAATCTAATTCATGGTGTGAATGAACAACTTCAACACTGAAAATCTTAAAAGGATGCTCACTAGAGTCTCCGTGTGTATTGAAAGTTCACAGTCTGTTCCTAGATCAAAAATTTTACTGCAATAATTATTTCTACATAGCAGCCCGGTTCATAAAACAAAAAATGCAATACGAGGAGCTTGTAGTGCCCCAGCTTCGGAGCAAGCTGGGGAATGGCAAAAAAAACCTTAAAAGGTTCTCCAGTTATAGTTTAAGTGTTTCCTTAAGTTCTGTATTAGCCTGCTTTAGAATCGTTAAGTTGTAGCTCTGTACCCCAGTTGTTACGGTTACCGCTTCCCTTGAGTTCTGTTCCTGCCCCCAAGTTGGCCAAACACCCTCCCCTGCCTTCCAGGTGGAGATTCCTTGTCCCTCTCCACCCATACCCTCGCCCTTTGGGTGGAGAGTCCCTGTCAATCCCCCCAAGGCACACCTTTCCCTCTGGAAAGTTCTCCCTACTCGGTGTGCCATTGGGTCCTGTCCCTTAATCCCTCCCCTGTGATCTCCCAGTTGGTTATTATGTTGTCAATCTCCCTCAAGTCCACCTCTTGACTCCCTTCCTATTGGTTTCTGAGCTAGCTCTCCCTCTGTAGAAGAACCCCTGCGAGAGCTGACTCCTGTTTTAGTCACCGGACCCTTCCGAGAAATAAAGGCTTTGGAAACCCATACGGGAGACCCCTCCTTTCTTCTTTACCCCTGCAGACATGTTGCGTCATCTGGTAGCAGCTTGCCACCAAGGAGGATACTGCAAAGTCCTCTATACTGTAGAGACGACCAAGAAGTCTCCAGTAGGACGCAGTGGGCTTCGGGCAGCCCTGCACCACAGCGTCTACAGGAGATTTTATGGCTTATAGATTCCGATATTTGAGAACTACATGTATTTTAAAATTAGAATTATACCTGAGATGAAACAAATGAGGAAAGTTTTGCAGTAATAAAGGTCTCACATTCCCTGATAATTTCTGCATAGTCTTTGATAGGACATACCTTCTCCCTAGCATGCAAATATTCTGTCCTGAACTTTAGAGCTTAAAAAAGCAAAACCTGAAAGATGATCCAGATAGTGAAATCTCATCTGAACTGCACATGGATGGGGTTAAAACTGCACTTTTGTTTTAGAAAGTTGTCCCCCTGCTACCTGTATTTTACCAGCAACAGCAGCAAAACTCAATGATGGGCTGTCTACACAGTCTGAGTCCTGGAGAAAGCAAGGTGGCAAGTTTCTGAAACAGAGCCTATGCATCATTTTCTTAAATGTCTTCAGCAAAATGAATTACTTGTTCAGGCTGAAGGTATCAAATTGCTTTTTGAAACTGAGGTCTCTAAGATAATAGCGAAAGCACATTTTCTGGAAGCTGTTTTTTTTCTCTGTCTGAGCTCAGCAAGGTACCTAAGTTTGGTCTCTGAAAACATTTTTGCTTTGGTCCATTAAGTGATGTGGCTTAGAATTGATCTGAGGCTTTATTTCCCTGTGCATTTTCATAGCCTTATAATATAATCCTACAGTATTGCAAGAAAACACATCAGACAACCTTCTTGTATTCCACTCTTTCCTGGCCTCTCTGATACCTTCTGCCCAGTGAGGAATGACATCGTCTTCACCTTCATTAACATCATGAGTCTCATGATGAAACACTGATTTCCTCAGTTCTTTATAATCACTATGTTATACATAGTTATACATATGTTATACATATGTTATACATACAGCAGTGTTGTCTCACAAAAACTTCACTTTCAGATAACATCATCAGATTTTCTGCCATTCGTGGATCAAGGAAAGAACATTGAAAATGCATAATTTCCCAAATACACAAGTTAAATATTGTACTGCCAATAACATATACCAACAGTTATTGTAAACACATACATCACTTATGACTGTCTTTTACTTGGTTTCCTGATGAAACTCTAAAAAATGCCTCAGCCCTGAAGACAAGTAAACAGTTTCAATAGTGTCTAACAGTAAAGAGAAATTAAGCAAACAAGTTAATATTGCTAGTGTAATGTTTTGTGACTGATAAAACATAGTCAAAGTAAGGCACACAGTTCCTGGGGGAAAAAAAAAATTATATAAAGAGTATACATAAAAGTCTTTTCTCTTTTTCTTCTGTCTTTGAAAGTTAAGATCTATGGGATCTTATGTATCATCCTCAGTTTATTAGTCCCTAACTTTGTGATATTTTAACAGCTTGGAAAACTGAAATTCAATAATGTCATCAATTATATTGACAGCCTTTTGATTCCTAAGCCTCATTTTTATTGTACCTGTATCTTGTGCAAATTGGCACATGAGAGCCCAACAGATTAGACAGCTAGATAGTTTGACATACAAAAAATATTTAATGTCACTCTATTTTGATGAAAGTCAATCAATACAGTTTGCTAGAAAATTCTCAGTCAGATTTCAGACCTTTAAGTCCTTTTTTTTTAAGAAAAAAACATTGAAAAATTGAAGACCAGATTTGAAAATAACCGGAAAGCAGGGTGTTTGTTCCAATTCTGATACACGTTAGAAGCCTATAAAGTTATTAATTAATTCCATACCAAATTATACATATCTCTTGGTCATAACTATCATGAATATTTGGGGGAGACCAAATATATTCTTATTATTAAGCCTTTAAACCTTAATACTATAAAGAGACATGATTTTGGGACATAAATGTGTGTTACTATGAGAGATCTGATGATCCCATTTGAGAACAACCCTTCTACAAGACATATCATTTTATTATTCACAAACACTAACAAATTTCAGTTTGTTACTAACATAAGCCTAAGATAATTAAATATTTCAAATCTAAATATGGCGTTAGCAAGCACAAATAAATTTTATGTAGATTTTATTTATTATGTTACCTTGATCCCTGTTTTCTATTATTGTGATCATTTCCTCTTCAGGTGAAATCTTTAAAAGCAGCGAACACCCAAATGTAGAGTCCTTTCTGTGCAAAGGTTGAGAAGTTTTAATACTGAGGGTTAGCAGGAGTCTTGCATTATTTATTTTTTTCTTCTGAAAAAACAATGTTATGTGATAAATGCACAAGATAAATGACAAGAGCGTTTCCTGGATGGGAATTTTAATTTCCAGTTACAAACACAGTGATATTTCAAGGTCATGGACAAAAGATGAAGTCCATAACATAGATTAACTGGATGCAGGGCATATTATCCAAGGTAACTTAGAATTTTTACTTCTGCAAATGACAATTCATTGAGTATTTGCAAGTTCCATACATAATCAATAAGCGTTTACAAGCGTAGTGACGTTTTCGTAAATCCCCTCTTTACATTGTTTATTCTGTCTCCTAAAGAACCCATTAAAAAAAAAACCCCAACATTGAAAAATAGACTCATATATTTTATGCTAAAACTAAATAAACATTTTTACAACCTTACAAAGGTGTTCGCACATTGGTTGTTTTTCCTCCTTGAGGCCTGGTCTTAGAAACACAGGTGTGTGAATTGACATTTATAGGTAACCAGGGCAACCACCAAACCCCAGCTGAAATGCAGAGTAGATTCATTTCATTACCTGGCTGACAGTGCTGCGTGGCAGAGACACACAGGGACACAGGCTTCCTTAGGCTTAATTCATCCTATCACTGCTGACCCAAGATATCAATTGCACGTGCAGTTGTCACAAGGCTGGGCTTTAATGATCTCTCTCTCTCCCCCAGCAGGAAGCTCAAGCATGCCCAGGTGAGTGTGTTATCTCTAACACAGGAATTCTACTTCTCAAAACAGACAGAGGACAAACAACAGTAGGCATAGTAAATGGAGTTTTCCCACACCAACATTCTTAACTTTGCCAGCTGCAAGGTCACTTTGAGCAAAACCATTTATTCCTCACCAAATCTTGAAGTTTGAACCCTCTCCTCTCAACAAAAGGTATAAAGATAAAATGTGCATGTCTTTTCTTAGCCTTGAAGAATAATAATTTCAGTTTTCTGGAGGTATTTTTTTTTTTTTTTAAATTTCAGATTCAAGAAAAGAGAGTTTCTTTTACTAAGAAAAAATTATTTTGGCAATGTGAACCTACACACTGACTGGAGTAGGGGAAACTTGAATTGTGCTTTCCTTCTTTAGATTTAGCATGGGAAGGACACGGTCGTTTTTCTGGGATATCAAATTCTGTTTACTTACCTTCCCATTAATTTATACTAAGGAAAGGAAACATTTCAAGGGTGATGCCATCAAGGTAGTCAGGCTTCCTTCCACTCCCAAGAGAAAGCCAAAAGTGGGAGGCAATTGAAGGAGTAAAGGGAACTGCTGGAAAACTGTCCTAGGACACAACACGTCAGGACACCTGATTTCTTGAATTTGTGGTTTTCTCTTTGTAGGCAGGCTTTTCTTTTTGGTCTCTCTTTCTTTCCTATCCAGTTTCTCCACAGCAAACACCCCTTTCTGTCTCCCTGTGATCACTTTAATCTTTTCCCTTCCTCTTCATATCAGTATTACAGCTTTTTATCCTTCCTCATGGTTTTCTTTTAACCCAGATCTTTCATAGTTATAAGATAAATCCAGAGCACAAAATTTGTGCCACAGAGTATTAGTCCTAGTTTACGTTTTGATTCAACCTGACTTTCTGAGTTCCTTTTGTCTCTACTTTTCTCTTACTATACAATTTCTACAGTGCTTATTTGTGCATGAAACTCTCTAAAATATTTTTCCAATTCTCTCTTCCTGCTAAAAGGAACACAGATGAAATGGATCAATGCTAAAGAGTTGTGACAGTATCTCAGTATCATTAGAGATGCATTTTCTTTCTGAGACATAAAGCAGAACTATAGTAACTTCTTTTGCATAACTCAATTAAATATCAAGTTACGATGTAAGCCACACAACAACTTTTACTAGGAGGCATTTACCACACAAGCATTTAGAGATGAGTATAGTCAACCACAAACCAGGTTTCAAGTTTTAAATAAAACCTGGTTCCACCTAAAAGCATATTTTTGCTTGTGGTTTTCAAGTAGAAAGTATATCAGGTGCTTTGTGTTCTGATTTCCAAGCGATACGCTGCTTCGGATCAACCTTTGTTTCATTAGTGGCAAGTTTAGAAATTGTGAGAACTTGATCTTCTCTAGGTTCTTGCAGACTTATCAAATTGTTTCAGAAAACATGCATATTCTCCCCTACTCCAAAGCCACATGTGATGGTTTGAACCTGAGTTGATGGGCAGTCGTTTGGACCAAAGGCGCTTCTCGTAATTTACATAGTTAAGCGGCACAGAGACATGGGAATCTCTCTTGCTTCCGGTCTTTGGACAGGTAACTGGGGGCCCACTCGGCCTGGCAGGCTGGGCCTGGCTGGGCCCTGCCTGCACGAACCCCTGAGGCTGGGCCATGGCTCTGCTCCGTCTGGGCTGCCCCTGCCGTCACAGCTCGGCTACACATCTCAGCTGTTCCTGCTCCATTAGAGCAGCCCTCCCCAGTGAGGTACACGCAGTCCGGCGGGGCTGGGCCGGGCCGAGCCATGACCCAGCTTATTCGCAGCTCGGCCGCGTCGGTCCCCGGCGCGGCAGTGCGGGGCCGGCCCGGCCAGGAGAAAACCACCATGGAGCCGCAAGCAGCCTTGGCCCACACCACCCACCCCAACTGAGGCCGGGACCATGCAACAAACTCCATCCAGCCGCCACCTGGCAGAGATCATGTGACCACCAGCGAAAGATAAGTTCCAGTTTGCAAGGCCCCAGCACAGGTAAAGATTAACCCTTCCAGTGCTGTAAGTTCCCCAGAAGAGATGAAACCTGCAAACATCAATCCTTCCCCAGATCAGAGGAAAGGGAAAGGTAAAGGCACATGAATAAACAGCATGATAGTGACACCAAAGTCAGTGAAGAAGAAAGAGCTAAAGCCCAGAGAGAGGAGATAGAGGAGATGATTTTAAGCTGAAATTCTTTTGTAAAGCTGTGGTGATGGACTATGATACATCAGAGACTCCCTTTTAATTTCGTGATAAGCATGGGGGTATAGAGTTCAAACTGCTATGAGTAAAGATGCCTGTGCTAAATTAAGTAAATGTTGAAGTGACTGTGATCTAATGAGAAGCCTGAACAGAGAGAGTTAGTGATGAAGTGAAGACCCTTACTCCCAGGGAAAAAAGAAGAAGACCTCTGTTCCTAGAGATGAAGATGATCCTAGAGATAGATGAAAGAGAACCTTTGCTCTGCAACTTCTCATCCTTAAAATAGTACCCCATTAGCTAAGAGTGAACCTTTGAAAACAGTTGTGAGGAAAGCCGTAAGTCGAGAGAAGGGACTCACACAGGGCCAACAGAAAACAATCCTGGGCAGCTGTTGTGCTGTGACATTGAGGCCATGAAACGACTGTTTCTTGTGGAGAAGCCCCATAGCATGGGCTAAAGAGACTTCTCTCCCTAAGTGAACTGATGAAAGACAACTCTAGAGGTGATAAACTGACTGAAATAATCCCAAATTTGTGTCTTTTATGTTGTAAGTGGGAGGAGGGAGGAAGATGCGGAGAGGAGAAGTGTTCTGAAGTTTTATTCTGACCCTTATTATTCCTTTTTCTTTTAGTTCTGTTAATAAACTTCTTTATAGTCTTTAAAGTTTGGAACCTGCTTTGCATTCATCCTAATCCTTATCTCATAGAAAGTAAAAAAATGCGAACAAACCCACTACACTAACTTGGTGTTTCCGCCCAGTTATGAACTGAACCCGCTACACCACATTTCAAAAGCAAAATGAGGTGTAAATTAAGGAGAGCAAATGAGCAATCAAGCAGGAAAAATGACCAGTGTGCAAAAGTACACACAAATGTTTACAATAATTGTTTTCAAATCAGACAAAGTCCATGTATTTAACTGGTTGACTGCATTTGCAAGTATTTCCCACACCATTACATGACTTTTTTGGCTGTCAAAAAACCCCAAAACCTTCCTGGTGTGTAAAGCAGCCCATGGTGATGAAAAATAGGAAGTTTACACCAATGTGCAGAGCATATGTTAAAGAATCAGCAGTTCCTATGGATAATATTTTATAGTGGGTGGTAAAGCAGTGAGAGAAGGCTGTCAATTAAGAAGGAATTTCTAGATTAAGCCTTTCTGCAACCCCTTGTCCAGCAGGCAGGAGAATGTTGTCTAAAAATGAGAGCTAAAAAATTTAAATACTTGGAAATTACTTAAGCTCCCACTTAATTTTTTTAAGAGTAAATTCTCACTCTCTCAATATCCACAAATTCCTTCCATTTCAAAGTTCAAAACTTACCATTAATTATACAAAAAATCTTGGGTTTACATATTAGAATTGTCAATTTAATAACCGGTGGCAAAAGTGACATTTTCTGCTTTGCTGAACTTCATGTTTTTACAATGTGTTCTTCAGGCAATTTTATAATGTCTACAGTCTATATATACTAAATAATGCACACTAATTTTCCAGAAGTTTAATTTCAAACTTAAGTCTTTAGTTTTGTCTTTGATAGTAGAATACCATATGAACAATTAAAAAAAAAAAAATTTTCTCCCAGCCTATGATGAAATACCAAAGTAATGGAATGCAGTGATATGGTGTACCTACGCTATGCTTTACACAATACAATTGCAGTTTAGGGTTGTATCTTCTCTAAAATTCCCTTTTCTCTAGGCTCAAGATAGACTTATTAATATATTAATATAGAGATTGTGCAGGTGTGAGACTTAATTACAAAATATATTGGTTCTGATTGAATAAATCGCATAACTAAATCCAACTTTGGATATAGAACAGTGCAAGTTATATTAAAAAGTCATTATATTTGGATGTTGGAGCAAGACACTGTAGCTAAAAGGCAATTGGATTAAATTAGCTTTGAGATTACAAGACTTTAAGCAGAATTTCGTAAGTGAATATTAACATGTGCATTTTATTATAATCCTCTCCTCTCTTTTTTCATTTTTAGTCACTTTTGATGTCAGTGAAATAAGACACATAAAAGACTCCTACACCAATTTCCATCATTGCACTTTGGCTCTGCTCGAACTCATAAAATTGTTCTCCTGTGTCTCAAACACTGCTGAATCAAAGCTGAAGCCATCATGTGGGCTACAATAAACTCTTTGTTCTTCTAACTTGTTTTCATCAATGATATTTTGTTTCCTACAGCTGTGTGTCACAGAAAATATGCAGCTGTCTTGTACAGAGTTCCAAGTATTACTAATCTAAATGGTTAGCACTGTCTTCAAGGCATCGTAAGAACAATCAATGAAGTCCAGGGAATTCTGTCTTTTATAAACAAGTGTTTAATGCTTCAAGACTGCTGAATGAGGCTGTGCAAGGCTATGAGTAATTGTACCTGGGGGCTTATGCAATTTTAAACACTGAGAAATGTGTATGCTATCACAATATCTTCTATCTTCAGATACCTCTCAGCTATACTGCAAGCCTTTCATGAATATTCTACAGAGCACATCTTGTTTTCTATTGCTCTGTGTGAAATCTTTTGTTTTGATTCTCTGTGCTTCCTTTTGTGCTGATAAAGTGTAATGAGTGCATGAAATACTTCCCTAGTGACTTACATAATATGCCCAATGCCAGCGAAGCTCTGAGTGAGCGCATCCCTTTTGCTGAATGTAGAAAGGGAGATATCAGTAACAGCATTATAAACTACATGTTTTAACAAAAATAATATAATAGAAATGCATCAACCTAGCAGGAATTGCAAGTAAATCATTGGACTTGGGAACTCAGAGCTCTGCACAGAAGATTAAATTTATTTGTACTGCTGTTTTCCTGTCTTTTTTGTTCATTATGTATCATCAAAATTACATGCAACATCTCTGTCTTTTTCCTGGGGTATGTCCGCCAAATCTTTTTTCAGCAGATTCTTAAGACTTCACCTAGATAAGAATTTCTATGGAAGGAAAGCATTTACCTGAGCAAAATCTTCTAGACTTGCTCTTAGACAAATTGCAGATGTCCTTAGAGACACATCACTATCTGAGATCACTTGAGGTGATACTAGAGATTTGTGAGCAGACATGGAAAACATCACCAAATATCCACTGTAGATACTGACACCAGCAACCTCTGGAACACATTATGTCAGTACCTCACCTAGTTTGTTTATGATACCTTCCATTAACACCACTGGATCAGATTTGGTCAAATAACTTCTAATGTCCATGCATGCACTGCTTGTGCGAGGACTTCTGTAAATGTGTATGTTCTGGGTTCCTCTTAAAAATTCAGTTGATTCACTCCAGCCCTAAGACTGTAAGTTTTTTTGTACATGAATATGTGAATTATTTTGTGCCTATGCATGAGAGGCCTAGGCAAATCTTTCCTAAGGAATTAGGGAATAATTGCATATTATAACATACCTTAGGCAATATTTAAGACCAAGGGCAATGAAAATAGTGACAGGACTAGAGAACAATTATTATGAGCAGTGGCTAAGGGAGCTGGGGGTGTTCAGCCTGAAGAAAAAGAGGCTCAGAAGGTACCTTATCATTCTCTACAACTACCTGAAAGGAGGTTGTAGAGAGCTGGGTGCCCGTCTCTTTTCCCACGTAACAAGTGACAAGACCATAGGAAATGGCCTCAAGCTGTGACAGAGAAGGTTTAGATTAGGTATTAGGGAAAATTTCTTCACTGAAAAGGGGGTCAAGCATTGGAAAAAGATTCCCAGGAAATAACCATCCCTGCAAGTATTCGAAAATGTGTAGAAGTGGCACTTGGGGATATGGTTTAGCAGTGAAGATGGCAGTGTGAAATTAATGGTTAGCTTTGATGATCTTACAGAGCTTTTCTAACCTTAATGAGTCTGTGATTCTTTGCTGTTACTGCTGGGGACAGTCAGTGCTACTGTAATGACTAAAATGGAGCTACTCTGATTTACAAAAGATCCCGTTATTGTCAATTTATTGGCTGTAGTCAAAATGTGGAAGTTGTTTAAAACAATATTAACCTAAATAAGAATAGATATGTATCCTAAATTACTCCATTTCTTTCTAAGACTCAAGAAGAGGTAAGAAATCTAGCTACAAACTCAGCAGAAGCTTTATCTAAAAGCTGAAACCACCACTACCTTCATATGGAAAACTAAATCTTGAGATTCTATACCTGTTTGGTTTTCTTTGACCTCTATACTGCTGTCCACGCATGTAATCCCAAGAAATCACAGTGTATCATGAAGGTTCCCGTTGCATGAAAGGAACTACAAAATTAATCAATTGATTTGTTTCATGATAAATCTATTATTGAATACTATACTATTTTCAACAAAATGTGGGGTTCAGATAATCTAAAAAATAACACCCTTTCAAAAAATGCTGTATTCAAAAAGCTAAGCAGTCTGAATTCTGAGAGATGTGTCAATGACCCTCTGATCTCCACTACTGCACAAAGTCTGTGCAGACTCCTGGATGGCTGTGACCTATGGGAGACAAATAGACCTGTGATCTCTCAACCTGAAAAAATCAGGTGTTAATAAGTGGCCAAGGGCTTAATTACTGTGATCAGTGGATGGCCATTTTTTAACTCAAATACCTGCTCATCCACCAAAAAAAAAAAAA
>VYZQ01050004.1:0-14740 GCA_013400655.1 Mystacornis crossleyi
CAGGCCGCCCGCAGGCCGCGGAGCCGGCGTCGCTTGAAACAGCCGGCACCGTGATTTCGGAAGAAAAGAGCGCTCCCTCACTAACTGAAAAAAAAAAAAAAAACAAAAACCAACAAAGATTCCTATTCACCTTTCTTTTTGAGTTGAAAAAGAGATGAGATNAAAAAAACAAACCAAAAACCAACCCCGCCCAAGAACACGGCAACCAGAAAGCGATGCGAACTGAAGGGACGCAGACCCCTCAGTCGCCTTTTCTTGCTAATGGTAGCGTCGAACTGTGAATACGTGCGGCAGAAGCTAAAACATGGCGGCCCTTGTGCACCGGGAGTAAAATATCAGCTTTGGGCACAGGAGCTCTTTCCTGTACTTGTCTCATCCTCCTGGAAAAATTGTTCTGTGGCTGGGATTGCGCCACATGCTGGGGCCACCTCTTCAAGGCCTTCACCTTCCTGGAGCTTACCTCCAGCCAGGCAGGACTCTTCGGAGATGCTAGGGAACATCTGGATAACTACAGGGAAAACAGCAGTGTTGCTGCTACTTTGTAATACAATCATAGACTATCCTGAGTTGGAAGGAACCCACAAGTATTACTGAAGTCTCCTGGACAGGACAGCCCCAGGAATCACACCATGTGCCTGAGAGCATTGTCCAAACCCTTCTTGAACTCGATGTAAGGCTTGGTGCTGTGACTTTTAAGTCTCCTTATTTTCCATCCTCCAGTGAGTTGTTTTTTTCCACAGACTAGTGGGATCTAACAACGCTGCTGGCAAAACCAAGCTGTATTGTCTTACAAGGGAGGTGACGTGCCAGAAGTGAGTTGCAAAGTGAAGATGCTTCAGGGACAGAGGAAAGAAGAGATGCTTTGGCTTTCCCTGCAGCCCCTCTTCCACTGAGCCCGCTCTCCTCCAAACAGCTGTTTGCCATCAGCTGTCCCCATCACTGGTGTCAGCTCCTGCTTTAGTCCCTGCTCCCCTCTGTCACTCTTCTCTGCTTCCCTAGATCACCAATTTGTCTGATGGTTTGCAATTAGCTGTTGATTATGGTGCACAAAAGTCCAAGGAGGATAATTAAAAACCGTTCAGCCAGCAGCAGTGGAAAGACTGCTGCTGCAGAAGAGAGAACAGTGCACAGCAAGCACGTCCCTGCTTGGAGTGGCACGACATGGGCTGCTGAGGACCAGCGGGCCTGGTGTGCACAGGTAGGTAGGCTGCAGGAAAGGCAGGGCAGGTCAGAGGCTGGTGGGGATCTCAGAGAGCTCAGATGAAACATTGCTGCTTACTGCCACGGCCTCCAGCACCGTGAAAAGAGGGGTAGTTCCCCACCCCAATTATGATTCATGAAAAGAAATGAAATCTTGAAATCAGGGACTGAAGTGAAACAAACAGAGGAGGAATGATGATGAAATTAATTCCAACCAAAAAAAAAGAGAGAATTCTGAAATGAAGAGACAACATATTAATGGAATAGGATGACATGAGGTGCAGTGAAAAGTTCTGAAAGTTGCCAAAATGACACTTAATGAAATCTCAAAATCAGGGAACGAAGTGAAATGGACAGGAGAGAGTATTGTGATGAAATAAATTGCAATTAAAAACAACCCCAAAAATCCTGAAATGAAGTGAAAAAAATTAAATGGAATGAGATGACATGAAGTACAATGATGTGGACAGAAATTTGCTGAAATGATACTCATTGAATTAGTGAGATTTCATTTCTGTTTTTAGTAGCATTTCCTTTCATCGTATGTTCTGTCCAGTCTGTTCCTTTCAGTTCGTTCCCTGATTTTGAGATTTCATTTCCTTTCATGAAATGAAGGTTCTTCATTTCATGAAAGGAAATGAAATCTCGAAAAGTTCTGAAATGAAGTTAAAACTTTTAAATGGAATGGGATGACATGAGGTGCAGTTAAAAGATCCAAATGTTGCTGAAATGACACTCATTGAAATCTCGAAATTGGGGAACAAAGTGAAATGAACAGATAGAGGAGAAATTATGATGAAATGAAATGCAATTAAAAAAAAAGAAAATTAGGAAATGAAATGAAAATAATTAAATGGAATGGGAAGACATGAAGTGAAATGTACCAAAACTTGCAGAAATAATACTCATTGAAATAGCAAGATTTAATTTCCTTTCATGAAATGAAAATTCTTCATTTTTTGAAAAGAAATAAAATCTTGAAATCAGGGAATTAAGTGAACCGAACACACAGGAGAGGAATTACAATGAAATTAAATGCAATTTGAAAAGAAAAGAAAATACTGAAATGAAGTGAAAACAATTAAATGGAATGGGATGACATGAAGTGTGGTAAAATGGACTGAAACTTGCCAAAATGATACTCATTGAATTTGTGAGATTTCCTTTCCTTTCATGAAAGGAAATGGAATCTCCAAATCAGAGAACAAAGTGAACAGAACACACAGGAGAGGAATTATGTTTAATATTAATGATGAAATAGATGACAATCAAAATAAAAAATTCTGAAATTAAGTGAAAACATTGAAATGGAATGGGATGATAGGAAGTGCAGTAAAGTGGACTGAAACTGGCCAAAATAATACTCATTGAATTAGCGAGATTTCATTTTCTTTCATGAAATACTGACAGAACCAGGAGCCCAGGAAGTGCAACATGCACCTCAGACCACAGCAGTAGCATCAGAGCCTTGAGGGATTTCCTCAGTAACTTTGCTGAATGGGTTGAAGAAACACACTTCTCTGTCTTCTCTAGCAGCATCTCTTTTTAGACAAATAGTCAGTGGAAAACCTTTCAAGAAATCACCTTGCTGTGAATTACGCTTTTGTTGCGTGAAATAAAGCACAAAGGCAAATGCTGGAGCTGATAATACAAAGTGTCCACTCAGTCCTGTGTCAACACAGATCATTTTTATACACAGTAATAGACAACGTGGGGCGTTGAGGAGAAGCCTGGGCAGAACAAAGTACACACAATAAATTTAAACCTTGGAGGACTGAGTGTGGGAAGCAGAGTTTAAGTGAGATAGAGGCATTTTGCTTCCCCAGTTATACAAAAAAGAATTGCAGATCAATTAGAATGAAGAAAAGTCTGACCAGTTTTATGTGCTAAACTGACTCTGCACACAGACCTCAGAGCCTCTCTCAGATGCCACCTGTAAGCAAGAACAGCCTGTGACTCTGCAAAGGGAAGCGGGAAGAGGAGTGTGCAGGTAGGACTGCTGTTTGTCTCTAATAGCATCTCAGAAATTTTTTTTAAAAATCTTTTCCCCTTGAAAAATAAATAGCTTTTTCAAACGAACCATGTGTCCAGAAGTAGACACTGAATTTGCTCCGCCATGGGTGAAACCAGATCTTGGTGCATGGTCAGCTGAGCCCACACAGCCTTTTCTGCTTAAAGGAAGGCATCATCTTCCTCATCCCCTTGTCTTTCTTTACCTCTCCACTTCCCCTGATCCTGTGAGCTAACCTCTCCTTCTCCTGGCCCTTTGAGCCCATTATTGCTGCCTACTAAACCCTCCAGTGAACTATATAAATCATTAGCCTAACAGGATATGATCCTAACTTCTGGGGTGGTTTCTGCTATCTTGGTGCGTTAAAGCCACTCAGGGTATGATGTGTGCAAGATAAGAAGATGTTAGATGCAGCTGGAAGAAAAAAGAATCTTTCTTCAAAAGGAAATAATGCAGTGCCAAAACCTAGTGAAGTGTTTCAATATTTTGTAAGAAATAAACCAAGAGTAATTCCCAACCCTGACATGTATTTGGATGACCCTATTGTACCCCAGATAAAACCAGCAACACAGAAATGGGTAAAAATGAAGAGTAAAAAAAATAATTGGACTGCTTTGATTTTCAAAGAGGGGTTCAGGACAGCCCAACTGTGATTATAATGAGCATCTTTGGCTTCCTCTGTGGGAGATCTGTAGGGATACAGTTGCTATAAAAATAGGGGCTCAACAAACCGGTAAGACATGATTACAGGATCTGTGCCATGCTGCTACAACAAAGCATAGTTCAAGACACAGATATAATATTTTCTCTGAAAAGGTGGAGTTAATTGCAAATTCTCTTGGTTTCACCGAAATCTGCATCTTGGGTTCTTTTCATGAAGCCTGAGCAAAGCAAATGTGAACAGCTGGGATACCAGAGGCAGAATGAAACAGAGGAGGAATTCAGGGCCCGAGAAAATGCAAAAATACAAACTGAATGAGGCTTAATACATCAGGGATGAACTCTGCTTTGACTTTTTTTAATAATATCCCTCATCCTGAAGACAAAATGCTAGATGTTATAAGAAAATTACTCTCCTCTGAAGCCTGATGTTTCAAAATAATCAAGGCTTAAAGTCCTGTTAGATGTTTGTTTAAGGACTAACACATTTAGCAGCTGTAAAACCTAACCACAGTGTCTTGCTGTTTTCCCACTGAATCACATCATGCTCTAGCAGTGGTATGTATACTCTGTTTATCTGTCCTGACTGCCCCGAAACTAGAGTTTTCTCACTGAATGCACCACTAGGTTGTACAGTTCTTGTTCTAGACCTTGAATTTAGGGCTGGTCAAGAGGGATGTAAGAAACATCTTTGAAAGAGCTGACCTCCTGCCAGGCAGATCAGGAGCATTACAGGCAAGACTTAAATTGAAATTTAAAAAAAGCAACAGTTTTTCTTTTTTAAGAATTTCAGCAGCATACAGTAACCCCTGAAGTACAGAGCTGTGGGACACTCATTCATTCCAGTGACACAGCGCCTTGCCCACAGATTACTGCTGTCTGCACCATGGGATGGATGATGGAAAGGTCTGAGGGACTGAGGGTTTTCTCATGGCAGGCACTGTCCTAAAAGAAAGCAGGCTGCCCATGTGTCATTTACAATTTCGGCAGGAGCTTTCCTCTGTTGAACCCAGTCTGCTTTGGTCCATGGATCCTATCCAGTAGAAAGTTTCATCGAAGCTCAGCTACTCACTGAATCTGTGCTTGAGTGGACTGTTAAGTCCCGGTGTCCTGACATTCAGGCTGCTAAAATGCAACACCTTGAAGTCTCAAATCTTCATGTCAAGCTTCTCATTTAGTCACTGACAGGCTTTCTTCTCATTCAGAAAAGCTGCTCTCAGTGCTTAGAAAGTCATCCTTACAGCCCAGTCTAACTTCTCTGCTGAGCCTCACAGCCCAGTGACAGTTTTACAGCTCTCTCCCCTACTGTGAACATGCCAGACCCAGAATGACAATCCTCAGAACTCAAATCAATAAATAGTGCCCCAAAGTTGTGAGTTTTGTCCAAAAGTTGTAAGCTCAGATAGATTACTTCGGGACAACTTCAGTTTTCCTTAGTCTGTATTTCCCTATCAGTTGCTGGCTGGAGATCTGGGCTTTAGAAAGAAGGAAAGAACAAAGACATTAATTCCCTGCTCCAGGAGACAGACCTGCAAGACATGGGAAATCCGTAAAATCCTGAGCTGGCACCACCCCCAGCCCTGGGGTCTCAAAAGTGCCACTGGGTGAAACCAGGCGCCATAGCTCATCAGCACAGAGCAAATGCAAACTTTATTGTGTAATCATTGTTACTGGAAGAATTATCTATTCTTTATCTCTGTGAGAGCGTGAGAGATTAAGTTTGGAAGCCTATTAGCAACCACTGTAATGCCATTGTTATCATTCACTGTTAATCATCACGCCTGGCTCTAATGCACTTAATCAGAGCAGTTGATACTTGGGCTCTAAATGAGAGTCAGCCAAGCGGGTGGAAAATGCCCATGGCTATTGCATGGGGCTGGCATCTTCTGCTCATGGCAGCTTTTGAGTCAAATAAAGACCCCAGCAGCAGGATGGGAACTCCTGGCATATTCTTCCAGATCCCTAACTGAATAGAGCTGGTCTTGGCAGTACATTTAAATGGCACAGGGAGATAGCAGAAAAGCTCCCTGTCATGAAACATCCCCCACAGGACTAACAGACATGCTGAGGAAGCCAGCCCCTGGTTAGGGAAAATGTTTCTTGGGGTCTTTCTGGAAACTCCTGCCTGCCAGCTGTTAATGGATGGGGCTGAACTGCATTCTGCATGTTAATGAGCCTATTATGAGCGGCACTTTATCTTGTGACAAAGGTGGATTTAATGGAGTTGAAAGGTTTCCCAGAGTAAATTCTAAATGTCCTAATAATGCAATGAAGACTCTATTAGTGTATTTATTAATTACAACACAGCCACATTTCAGCAAGCCTGTTTCAGCAACCCAGTATGCGACTTTCCCAGTAGAGGAAGCTCATAGGGACGTATCCTGAAACCTGAAGATGAGAACCTGCAAGTCTATGTCACAGCCCTTCTAGACGCCCTTAACATGGTGTTCCTTATCTCATCTTGCACTTTTACTTCCACTCTACTTTATCTGGTGGTAATTCTAGGCTTGACCCAGGAGCTCTGGGTGCTTCTCACCCAAATGCTTCCAAACACCTCCTCAGCCTATGTGTCACGGTCAGGGTTCTGGAGTGGGATGAAGGCTCATCTCATGTTAGGTTCGGGCCGTATCTCATAGCTCCCTAGACATACCCCATGGTTTCTCTGGGCTATTTTGATGAGGCTTTTCCTCTACCATCCATCTTCCAGCAAAAGTGATGGTCATGTCAGCTTCTACAGTGCCTGCTTTCACAAGCTACTTTGGCATGTACCAATTGTTATTCTTTGCACGCCTGGGCTCAGATCCTTTAAAGTTCAGGTCAGTCTCAAGGCTAAGATGACTATCTTGTCTCAGGACTGACGCTGTCTGTTTTACAATACTGGTCAGAGGACTCTTAGATGCTCTGGCTAGGTTTCCATGAAGATTGTTCAGAGGAGAAAGGGACCATGATAATTATTTTATAACACTGTCAGATAGAGGACATCTTTCTTTGTCTTTCAGGTTATGATTTGTGTTAATAGTGAAGTGTGAATGACTGCAGGCTTTCTGTGGGTTTGCTGGAGTCAAGCTTTTGAACTCTTTCCTCTCCTAGGAACTAGCACACCCAGAGGTGAGGAAAACAAGGTTTGCAATTAACATAAAATTCTGGCACAGTATCATGATTCACAGTATCACCTGGGCTTTTCTTTCTGTGCTTAGCACTTTTGTCCCTTATTGAATGCCTTCTGTGCACAGAATACCTATGTTTTCAAGCTGCAATCTACATCTCATTTGGCAACCATACACCTGTTAAAAAAAAAAGTGCTAATACAACAGCTCACAACTTTTCACTGACAAGGAGAATGTGATTTTTCCTACCTCCACCAAATACTCCAGTTGAGAAACTTGCGGTGAAAGGAGCTGCATGGATCTATAGGAGATGCTTTCCTTCATGCCAATTGGCTCATTAATAATTTTAAAGAAAAGCTTTAAAAGTCTATTTCAGTTAGAAAAGGGGACTAAATAATCTCCTTCAACCCAGTTTCACTCCAAGCTCTCAGCTGCATTGTAATTAACTTTACTATCTCCAGCAGTATAAGAACATTTTCAGTCAAAATAAGAAATAATGCTTCTTCTATAGTACTTTCTATCCAATACTGAATTATCATATCATCCTACTGTCTATTGCCTTCCTTTGCTGTTGGACAAGCTGATTCAGGACACTGTGAAGCAGCTTGTTTCTGCTGACAACAAACAGTGGTGGGATAGACAGACTCCCTCTCGCTGGGCCTGACTCACTGCCCGCTCCTGCGCACTTCCACTGTCTCATTTGAAGACACCATGAAAGAGACCATCCTGCATGAGCCCTGCTTTGTGGCAAGCACATCTCGCTAAAGAATTAAAGATCTCATCAGAGGTCCAGCAAGTTTTATTACTGTACCTAGAAGAAAAATGTCTGCATTTTTGTCTTTTAAAGAAAGAAAGGTGGGGACATTCCATCATTTCTTTAAAGCAAAGAAGAAATTGCTCTGAACATGGAAAGGACCCTGTTCAGATCATCTGGACCATGCCTGGACTCACATGCCATCACATAACCATGAACTTCAACGTCATCACAGAAGGGTATTGTTACAGAAGGAGGTCAGTCCTGATTAACATAAGTATCCACACACTTCGGAGAAACAAAAGGAATGTGACAGATACAGGTATCTCCGTTCTACCATTCTTCCAGGGGTAAATCGCAGGAATCCTGGTAGACATCCTGAAGGAAAATATCAGCTTCCTGATGTTTGTCATAAGTGACCAGAGAAGCAAATTAAACCACAAATAAAGCTGTTTGTATTGCTAAATCAGTCCTGAACATGGTGTTTTTTCTGGAAAATAGAAATAATATAAAATAATTTGTCAGCTCCTGTTTAGACCCCAGCCTGTTCCACAGCAATACATTGAGAAGAGCTGGTTGAAATAATTATTCTCGACTTATGCAATCATTCTTTTTATTTCTGAAGGCTAATGGAGTGAAAACACACTTTCCAGACCTTTGCTAATGACAGAGTCAGAAATAATGATCAGGGACCCTTATGTTCCTCTCATAATGAGGAAAGCAACACAAAATGATAGGGATGTGAGTTCCTCAGCAATCACTTGTTCTTTATTTAAAAGGCAAATGGAGCATTCAGACGAGTTCTTCAGGTTAATGGAGCCACAAATAAGGTTTTGGGGCAAGAATTTTTCACAGATAATGCAATACAAGCAATCACTTCTCTGGAGGACAGAATTATTTACAGATGTTGAAATTTCTCTACCACAGAGAGGCAACCTAGAAGCCAACACTGCGAGGAGAAGCCAAATTCATCCTTTATTTCTCATTGCCTCAAGTTTGCACCCAGAGTCCCCTGAGGTGCAGAGGCACAACATGCCCAGCCTGGGTGTCAGCTGCTGAAGTGGTGCAGGAGGGTCACAGGCAATGAGAGTCCCAAACAAGATTCAGAGAACGGGACATAGCAAATTTGAAAATCACTCCTTATGTGTCTGTCACCTGAACCTCATGTCCTCTGCCATGCACTTTCTTGTCCCCTACCCCATACTCTTGCCCAAGTGCAGGTTCTGGCACTAACCCAGCTCACACAAGACCCACAGCAAAATGAAATTATCCAGAAACTCCTGTTCCACTGCTGTTTGCTGGTGGTCATGAGACTGGACAGAGCAAGCCCAGGAGGCCCCTCAGAGGAGCCCTAAGTAGGAGCTCAGGCAGTTTTATCCCAAGGGAGAAGAGGGCAGAGGTAGTCATCCATAGACTCATCAGCTTCAGAGGAAAGGAGCAGCGTGTGGGAAGTCCCCCAGGCTCTTCGCTGATGGTCAGATGCAGTTTCCTTGACATCTGCTAAAAAGAGCTGGAAGAAATGAGAGCCTGGAAAGACTTCTGCCCTGCTGGGTCATTCTTGCTAAGGGGACTGTACCTGTTCTTTCTCACAGGCTGGTGAAGGCAGTGGCAAAACGGAGCCCCCATGACCTTGGAACAGCAGTTCAGATCCAGCTCTCCGGAGGCATCTAGTTTTTCGCCACATCACCACATGAAGCAGGTTCGTGTTTCCTTTATAATTCTTGTTGTACTCGTCAGTTCTCCTGTAAATAGACCTGAAACAACATCCATAGGCTGGGGACTTATAGGGAAAGTGGCCTAACTCCTTGGTTGCTAGCACCACAAAAATTAATTTTACATCACCGCTTTCCCTTCTGTTGCCACAAGAAGGGAACCACCTGCAGGTTCAAGTGATTAAAAAAGAGTCCAAACACAGATATGCCCATATCATTGATTACTCAGCAGGGGAAGGAAGAGGCAGTATATAATCCACTGAATAAGTTCTGAAAGATGCATGTTTATAGTACAGTTAACAGTATCTCATTCCTTTTGATATGAAACCATCACAGGGGGAAAAAACTTTTTTAACAATCACTATGATATTTATAGCTGGGTAGGTACAAAGAAGCAGTCTCCTGGAAAGACAGAATAGTTCACAGATACGTTTGTTTTTTATCAAAGCCTGCTTAGCCCATTAGAAAAAGAAATTTAAACCCATTGATCTGTCAGAGTTAACGACAAGAGAAGCACGTCTGAGAAATTGGTTCAATATTCAAGACCCTCTTTTAATAAAGCTAACTCTTTTCCCAGGTTGTGATCTCATCAGCTCTCACAAGCTTAGTAGCAGGAGCTTTTTCAATGTGTTCAGTGGGGTGCCATGAGCATGTAGAGGAGAACCTTGAAGTGATGGAGGAGAGCTGACCAGTCCTTCAAGTCAGGACTTGAGCCCAGCACTCTGGTTGACATCTGCCTTGTGTAGTGATCCATGAAGAGATGTGGAGACAATGTACTTTAAATCTGTGACCATAAAATATTCCACAAGACTTTGTGGGCTTATATTAGAGTATGTGATACTTGATTTCAAAGAGGGAAAAGCTACTAAAATAGAGCATCTATCAATGGATCCATCTTCATATGTGCAACTTCTCTGTTAAGATTTTTGACTTTCACTCAAGATCCTGCATGAAATCAAGATATTCCAAATAATTATCTGGAATAGACTCCCCCCGTATTGTCTTTACATTATTCTATACAAATATGAAGTTTTGATGCTGTAAAGCAAGTACAAGCTGGAGAAGTTCTGCTACTGTGACTTTCCCTACCCCGCCCAAGACACTGTGAGATGCTAATCACCCTTCAAACCTCGCAGCATGAAGACTGAATCTTGAGAGCCTATTAATGAAGACCCAGCTGCAGTAAGCTGGGCTCGTGGCTTGGGCAGATGGTATGAGAATGCCCAGATAATGAACTGGGAAGGGCAGTTGTCCAAGGAAGTGCTTCAAGTAACTTTAAATGCACATTTGACTCGGTGTAATTTACCAGCCAGTGTATGAATCTTTAGTCACAAGCAGAGCACCAAGCTCGGGGAAGATGTGAGCTGCTTTAATCAGCTTGCCCCCAGGTAGGAAAAGCACGCAAGGAGAAGGGTATTGTCAGCAGCAGAGTGACATGTGCAGAGCATAGAGGAGGTCTCAATAGTCACCTCCACCGACTCTGATTCACTCACTGCTGGTACAACACTGTCACCCTCACCTGTAAGAGGCTAACACTAACATACGCAACCACTTAAAAACAGTCTGTGCTGGCAAAAAAACATTTGCTAAACAGTCGGTGATGGGATCCAAATGTATTACCCTAACAGATACTTCAAGGTGAAAAAAAAAAAGGAAAAAAAAAAAGAAACAAATCCTGTGCTAGGGCTGCCATGAATAAGAATTGACCAGATCAAAACTGCTTTTCCTGCAATCCAGGTGAATGACTTGGCATTTGGCAACATTAAAAAGCATTTTATTGAAATGGGCACTGCAGACTGCACCATCCTATCTCTCTGTGTAACCACTCTGTCCCCATCATTATTGGCTCCTTCAGTTTGTGTGTCATCCTCAGATTTTATCAGCAGCAATTTTATATTTATTTCAAGGTCACCAATAGAGAAGTGGAAATAACACTGGACATGGACTATTTCCTAAAAACCTACTCCCATCAGTCAGTATTCCCTACCTCTTTTGACTCAAGTCAAAATATTGTGCTGGGGCATGCTGAACAGAGTGCAAAAGCACATTATCTCTCTGCAGTCTCTGTTGACAACTGAATTTGTAATCACATGGAAAATGAAAGTTGTTCTGCTTAGTAGGCTCTACATCCTTGAAAGCTGAGTTGCCTGATACTAATTATATTTCTAGTTAGAACCTCATATTTCTCTGTGCACTATTTTGCCAGATATTAATTTCATGTTGTTCAGCTTATAACTATTTTAACTGCTCCTGTTACACCCCTCCGAAGGGGTGGCAAAGTACTGGGAAAACTTAACATCTTTGCAGTCATCTGCAATATTGCCAGCACTTCCAGGTTCATTAAAAACAGATGTTTCCTGAGCAAACTCTCCCAAGACTCCTAGATATATGTTGTCCTAATAGATAATGTTTAGCAGACTCTTCAGTTACTTCTTCTGGGAAGTAATCAGCCTTATCCAAGCCCATATGCTGTGGATTTTCAAATATAGAGTGGAAATCATGACCATAATGCCTTTGATTCCCTGCCTTCATTATAATACCTTTATCTCTGGATGATAATGCCACCATTCCTACTGTTTCTAAACCTACAGATAGTCCTCACTGCCTCTACCTTCTCTCACTAAATCAGAGGGTTTGTGTGCTATGTTTAGCTGCTTCCCACTCCAGCAACTCCTTTTCTGCTGCTTCTTTTCCGTCTCTGACACTGGAAGGGTGTTGTGGACAAGGAGCAGCAGGCAACTTCTGGAGGAGGATCAGGAAGAATCCCTAACAACTGCCTTGGGATTCAGAAGCTATCTGCAATTCATCTACAGTTCTTAGGGCCTAAAGCCCTGCCTGCCATTAGGAGGAAATTATATGAAGAGATTGAAAAATCCCATTCTCAGGGTCTCTATGGTGTTGTACAGTGTCTGTCAAAAAAAGGTAATGAGAAGTAAGTAAATAGTTGGCACAGAGGCCATAACAAAGACAGGGACAGAAGTCATCACTCTAAACTATTAATTTTGTGTCTTTTTTCCATTTCAATAATTTTCTTTTTCCAGATTACCTGGCATGTCTTGTCTTTACTGCCACACACACAACTGAACTAAAAACTTTGCTCTCAGGATAAATATCTATTACAAGGAGAAGTTTGTTATTGTAATAGCACATTCACCTCACACGCACACTCCGTTCTAATAACTACAGAGAGAAATCCTCTTAAATCAAAGAAATACCACAATGAATAATGAGAATGTTTAACAAAACTCTTTGAAGCAAACAGGGAAATAGAAAGATTGTTTGACCTTTTAATACTGTAAATACATCTGGAGTGCCCAAGGAATGGCTGCATCCCACAGCCTCCTGAACAAATACCTGATGCCTCTAATAACATCATTTTCCTGCATGTGTCTGTAACAGCCACGTGGCTCCTCTTAGCAGCAGGACAGGACAGTTGGGATTATATGGAGCAGCATTTCCCAGCTGTTTTGATTTCTGTGGGTTTTGTTTTGTTTAGCTTGGGTTTTTCTTCCAGGAATTGTGTCCATTGAGTAGGCTAAGTTGTCGAATACAGCACCCATTTTTTCTCAGAAGAGTTAGGCAATAGCTGAACACCAAGGATGCGCATGTGCAGCCAGCCAAGGGCTACTTTGTTAGTTATGACAGCCTGAAGAACCGACTGCAGTGAATCACATATCCCACTGGACAAGCTGCACTTCACTGGGAGAAAGAGCATGAGCAGCCTGATCTCAGAGGTCCCTTAATCCTGCAGAGACTGTGAGGATCAGCGGGGAATTTGGATGAATATTGGAGGCAATGGTATGTGCACCTCCCCAATATCTCCACTGGCTTATGAGGGAAGCCACCTCCATAGGTTTTGGGTTCACCCCATGCATAAGTGGTTGCAGAAAGAAGGTTCCTCGTTGTCTGAGATGGGGGATGAGTGTATACATTCTCCCAAGCACTTTCTAAGGACTTTCAAAGCATAAACTTGTTTTCTTGGTACAACCACACACAGGGCAAAGGCCACCAAGCTAATTGTACTTTAATTATCATCCAAACTGGAAGGCGAATAGCTGTGAAGCTGCTTTGCCCTACAGGAAGGCTAATTTTCTGGGCACTGAAAGGTCTACTGGATCTCTGGAAGCTGGGTTTGTTACCTGCACAGAGCTGCACTGTGCCATGAAGACTCATCAGCTTGTTAAGAGGGGCCAAAGCACAGCTCTGGGTCAGGTTTCCAACACAGTTCAGTTCCCACTGAGTCTGGTCTGTGAAACTCCAGTCCCAGGTATGAGTACCAAACTGTTAGGAAAATCAAGCCCAAAACTCTTGAAATCTGCCCTTTTTCATGCTCTTCCAATTACTACTATCTCCACATTTAAAAACTTGGTTGTGCTGAGGGGTGGTGTGATCAGGAGAGTAATAGAAATAGATTTTTGGAGTCTGACAAGCTACATTTGGTTGAAATGTTTCAGCCATCCTTTCTTGAAAGTAACATTAAGAACGAGAAGGAAATAGTAACAGGGTGTTTAAAATGACAGCCAGAGAAGGCAGAAGTGTTTCACTAATCTCTCCTAATTCTCTGGCCATGTCAGAGGAAAGCCATGACCTACTGAGACTGTCAAAACGCTTTTGAGCAAACATCACAAAGAAGAGAAACTGTACGAATTCAGACAGCATAGGGGAGGGAAGTAAACTATTATTTTGATGAAAGTTTAATACAGGGAAAAGAAGTGAAGAATCAGATGGCCTATTTTCACCCTGGCAAACATCATATGCCTCAAGGTTCCACTCTGGATCCTACACTGTTTTAATTTGCTTGTATTTATGAATGATCCAGAAAGGACTGGAACTGAAGTAGCAAAAATGCACCAGCCACAAATTTTTAGGTGGGTGAGTAGTAAGAATTATGATGATGACACTCCGAAAGACCTTAGGCAACCAGATGACTAGCTCAAGTAACCAAATTCCAGTGCCAAAACACCAAAGATATATAACATGGGAAAAGGGAAAGATACTGCTTGCACAGGAATCTAAATGAAGGTGGGAAATCTTTACTAAAAAAGCAAAATTTTTTCTTTACACCCATCCCATGAGCTGAGGGCTCTCCTGGCTGCACAGTGCATCCCCTTAGCAGACATGTGGCCAGAATGCTACGGCGGCACTGAGTAGCAGTTGTCCGTGTCACACCATGGAGAGACTGTGCCCCACAGCAGGGCAGCACCTCCTCTGCCTCCTTCCCTCCCCCAGCTCGCAGCACGGGGCTCTGCCAGTTCACCCAGACAGGTCCTCCTCTGCAGTCTCTTGCCCACCACAC
>VYZQ01050004.1:15050-27317 GCA_013400655.1 Mystacornis crossleyi
CACACGTAAAGACACACATGGGGCCCTCAGGCGCCCCTTGGCCTCTGTCACAGCGAGGACCACCCCGCAGGAAAGAAGAACAGAGTATGAAACATGAAAGACAAGGAGGTTGTGATGTTATGAGGAGGGGAAGAATAAAGGATGGAGAAAGAGCAGGGAGGAGGAATGGTCAAGAGCTGGCGTCTGGGAGAGGATGCTGCACTGCAGGTGTTGCAAAGATATAATGCAGGTGACACAAGGAGAAAGTCCAAGTCATTACTGTAGATATATGCATGTAGATTCAATCTGTGCACAAATGATAGCAGATAGCTAAAATTAATTAAAAATTAAACACTCAAAAATGTTTCAGCAATGCAATGCAAGCACTACAAATCCAGCTGAAATCCTATACATAACATCTCTTCATAGGCTCTAAAACTTCCTCAGAGATACTGCACAAGCTAAATGGGGATATGGTGCCTGTTAAAGCAAAATATTAAGAAGACATCCATGGGAAAGAGCAGAAGACAAGGCTATTAGCAAGGGTTAGGTTTAAAAATCACTACAATAAGAGTGCTACAAATGGTGCAGGGTGAAAAGGAGGCCAAAGGGACAGGAAAACTGGGATAGCATTCTGGACTGACAACTCTTCCACTTCCAGAATGCCTGAGAGTCTTGGGTATGGCTGTGCTGACAAAAAGGGTGAGTGAACGGGTTAGTGTTGAAAGAGAGACACAAGCTACTGCTCCAGTTGGAGTAGGGCAGGAAAGGGCTGCCAAGGGATGGATGGTCTGCAAAAATAGCTTTCCTATAAGATTTTGCTTATCCTAACCATGACTGGGAAAGCTGGGACAAAAGTCAGCCAAAGTCAGCAATTTGGACTGAGGTGTGGATCGGAGTTTGTGTTGGGAGAGGTGCAAATCTGTCTGTATTTTTCAGTGGGGCTGGAGGCAGGCTGCCAAACCAATGCTTAAGCTGCTGAAATAATTCATCTCCTGAGACCTTTTGTACAATAATATGATGAAGGAATGTGTAATCTTTAGAGTATACTCACTTTATCCCTCCTCCTTAGCTCATAATGTCAGGAAAAGAGACATGCAATGAAAAATATCACAGCAAAATCACCACAGATAGAAAGAAATATTAAATACCTCTTGCAAACAGGTGTTTAAGCCTATGTATTCATTGCTATAGTAGACCAAGGACACAAGGTGATTCAAAATGAAAATGTATTTGTCTATGGATAACATTAGTTTCCAGAGTCATGGGAGTTAATGATAACAACAATTTTTAGAGTATATTAAATGCCATCCTTCAAGACTTAATCCAACCTCTAACTATTTTGGGATCAGGATGAGATCTAATGGGGCTTGAGAACAAGGTTGAAAGGATTGATTATCCTACATCTGCCTGCTGTGAGGTTCTTACATCTTCCTCTGAAGCATGGAGTGCTGGCCAGGGTCAGAGGCAGGCAGCTGGATAGGAGGGCACCCTGGATTAGCTTGTTTGTACTCCCCCTGCTCTGCCTTGGCTGCAAGCTATGCAAGGTTTTATGTCTGTAATCCACAGCTCTCCTTGAGGAACACAGAGGGCCTCTGAAATGCTAAACAACCCAGGAAAAGAAGCTTACCTGAAGCCATGAGTAAACCCAGCAGTCAAACCTCTGGTACAGATTTTGGCTTCTTCCTCTTCTAAGTGGCTCAAGGTTTGGATGTCTTTGTTTTCAGCCCTGTATCTGAAAGATAAAGGAATTAGCAGGATTTCTTTAATCTTTGTGTTCTCCCAGATAAGTGTATTAGAGGAATTTTGTAGGTTATGGAAATATTTATTTTGAATTAAAATTAAAGCTGCACCACACTGTGTTTATTGTATCTTAGTGTAGGGCACAACTGAGCCATGCAGTCTCCTATTTCTGACTGCAGAAACATCATTCCTTTTGCCCAGACTTGGATAAATGAAATAAGGATGCTCATTTTCAGCAAAACCCACTTTATATCTTGTTGTGATGCAGCACACACGGAGCCCAAAATGTCTCCTTAAATAGGTATTTTATTTTCAAAATTTCATGCGGAAATTGATTTAGGCTTTCAAGCAGCAAAAAACTAGAGGTGTAACCTAGGGCATTATGGAGTCAGCATGCCCAGTTATTGACAGAGGAGACCAATAATTGTATTTTTATGTAAAATTCTTTTAGTGAACATAAGAATATCTCAACTGGCTTTACCTGAGCTCTCTCTAGCCGGTTTCCTCTAATTTAACCAGAGGAGAGATTGCTGCTACTGTCAAAGATAAAGAAGAATATAGAGAAAGTGATAGACAGTTAACAGACAGACATGTTTCCTCACTATGAGCAGAGTAGTTGCTGGCCTCCACAAAATTTCCTTCCCATCTCCAAAGGAAATATAGTTTCCAGAAAAGATCAAGCCCAGGACACAGTCTAAATCTCACAGGCAATGATTTTTGAACCAAGTGAACGTATTTCTGGGGTGCAGTGCTCCTCTGCCTGAACAAAGGGATATAGGAGTAGGTGGGGAGTACAATATGAGCATCTCCCGCCTCAGCACCTATGGGGCCTCTCTGATTCCTCCTCATGGCGGTGTGAAGTCCTCCCTGAACACAGCAGCCTAGCCCAGCACCAGCTGAACTACATTTTTACCTAACAATCCTATCTAACCTTCTGAAAATCTCTCAGTCTTAGCCCTGGCCCGGTCAACACTCAGGGAAATGCAATTTAATTAACCCTTTGTCACAAGGACTCCATTCAAGTACCCCATCCAGATAAGCACTAATGTTGGCTCAGCTGTATGCCTCAGTTTCTCTTGTCAGTCTTTTTCTTTTTTCCCCCTTCTTCCTTTGGTAAGCTCTTTAGATTCAAGCACTAACCTCAGGCCAATTTTTTATTTCAAAGCTGGATTACTGCCTTAACTCCCTCTTCCCATTTTTCTACCACTTAGTTCAATGCTCTCTGACTGTGAGGATGTAAGACAGCAACAAAGGACCAGGAAAAAGACAAGGGATTAAAGTATAAATGGATCTAAATACTTAATAGCTGGAAGGAAGGAAAGTGTGACCTACATTAAACAGAAACAAAGTGGTGACAATAGGCTTCAGCTGGCTGTGTACCTAATTGTTTATTTATTTGTTTGGTTAGTCATTTATTTATTTAAGGCAGCAGGTATCAAGAAAACATGCTTGCAAGGGTTTCGTTTAAATGTGGCTTCAGACATGATTTGGAAGTTTTCTACACTTTGGAAACAATCAAGACATAATTCGAGGAGAAAAAAAATAAAATCAACTTAATGAAGACTAGCCCACCAGACAAGAGGCAGTCAAGAGCTGCAGATTGAACCCACTGGGTGTATATCACATAGATTTAAATACACCACAAGGATCTTTTTCGGCAGTTCTTGAAACTTATCCATATGCCTTTAAAACTTCATCTTGAAGCTCCAGGCCCTGGAGTGAAGAGATTATGTGAGTCTCAGCTTCCATCACAAAATAACACTGAATGTCAACAAGGTTCAGATATCAATAAAAAACCTCCCGGCTTTTATCTCTCTCTTTTTGACTTAGGATTTTTAAAGGCAAAGTCATGGGGATGGTGTACCGACTTGTCTTTTGAATTGCTGGAGTGAGCAGTGTAGTACACATGGGGCTGCTGCAAATGTGCAGATCTCTCAAGGCTGTTGGCTGCATCCTTTACTCTCACTCGCTGCACTGGGAGAAGGGACAGAAGATGAGAATGGCCAGTGAAAACACCTAGACTTGTGCCACCTCCTGCCTTGTGGGGAATCTGGGAGGAAGACTTGTTCTGCTGAGACTTCTTGGCCTATCCCAAACAGGGTGTGCCTTCCCCCAGATTGAAGCAAGGAGCAGCTGAGAGTGATGCATGGATTGCTTTAACCTATACCTTATTTGCTCCCCTCCTCTGAAGCACTGCAGTTTGACTCATCACTGTAACTCATCTCAGTAGCCTCTTGAGCTCTGAGCTGGATTGGGTTTCCTTTAACAAATCAGTCTTCTAGCCCCCATTTTAACATTAATTGATTGGAGATGCTTTTAACTGTTCCTTCTGGGTGTATTAATTTTTTACAGATTGAATTTGGTTTGATGAGGCAGGAAACCTGAAACTATTCCTGGCATCTCCTGCCTACTCAGAATAACCACTCTAATGCATTCAGAGCAGCACACAGCAACAGGGTGGTAACAGAGCAGGGCTGGGGACAGGGGGGCAGAAGAAGGGGGGTAGGGTGAGCCTAGGTAGTCACCTATCCGTTTCCAAAAGACATCAGTAAGTGATTGCTTACCCGTTTCATCTTTTATATTAAACACTTTTTTTCCCAGCAATGCAGGCATTTTGATCAGGCTGGGGCTGCTGACATTAACAGATATTAAATATACGCAGGAGAAATATGATCAAATGTTTGAAGTGTCTAGTAAATGTGCTGTTAGCTGCCCTCCCAGGGAGGCTTAGTGCAAGCTATTGTGTTTTGCTGAGCAAGAGAAAGGCTGGAATATTAGACAAGGAATCCAAAGGCAATTTTATCAGCAGTGTTATGCAGCCCTGGAACACATTGCTTTTCTATTGGAAGCTTTTCTGTTACAGCCATCAAATTACTTGCTATTCTTAAACATTGAAATGCCATTTTGCATTTTATACCCTCGGAGCTGTGTGAAGGATTGCTATGTCCCACAACAATACCTCCTTCTGACACTGGCGAAGCTCTGGACAGGGCCAGGCTTTGAGGCCCTGTTAGACCAGACAAAGGTTTCATCCTTCCTGCTCACCCAGATGGGAAGAAACACTTGGTCAAGCTCCTCTTTCACATAATCCTGCTCAGGTCAGCGTGTTTAGCCCTTAGATGGGGTTGACTGATTCCGTTCCTAGCAAGGAACCCTGAATCACCAAGTAAGCTTTGTCCATCTCAGAAAGTGTTTGTTTCTTCCCACAGCAAGGTTTGCTATGTTTTTATTTACAGAGATGCAGTACCAGCAAACCCCAGCATTACAGCTCAACTACTCTGCTCCTGGAGCAGAGCAAATAACTGATGAGAAGATAATTGCCAGAAGAGAGCTGGCCACACTAGAAGTTACATAAAAGAACACCAGGAAAATAGACTGGGAGAAGATCCTCCCTGAAAATGTATCTCTGGCTATTTCTCCTCTGTTTCTCAGCTTTTGGTTTCATAAGAAGGAGCTTGAGGCTGCTCCTTCCTCTTGGCATGGGGGAAATACTGTGCCTGAGCCTGTGAAACCTCTGTTAGGCTGGGCAATGGAAACACTCCCTTGCAGAGGTTTCCTCATCCTTAAAGCAGTATCTCTGTCCTGCAGGACTCTACCATAGGGCTATAAAAAGGAAACCAAGTAAAATAAAGGGCCACTTTATTTGGTAAAAGGCCAGGTTTCCCTTAGAGAAAAATGGTTGTTACATTTTACAGAAGAAATTCCATTTATTACTAAATTACATAGATTAGTGACATACACAGTATTTTTGGAAAGCATCCTCATTCCTTTAAAATTTCCCAGTATATCCAAATGATACAAATACAGCCATGTCTGGACTAAATACAGTCCTTCAAAATGCTTCTCTCCGCCCAAAAGTTCAATTCAGCCAAACTGAAGGAGCAGCTTTTTATTTTGTATTAAAGAATTAAAAACACCATTCTTCCGGTATACACCCACACCTTACCTGAGGTGGTCAGCCCCAGGAGCAGCCTGAAGCCTAGGACATCCCTGAGACCCAGGACTACACACCCAAAGCACCCTTCTAGATGATTTGAATTCATCCTGAATTCAGTCCTTTCCACCTTTCCAACAGGCAATGCTAGTGCCCTGTGGGGCAGGACTTGGACCATCTCATCTGTCCAGTCAGTGGTGTGATGTTGCTACAGGGCACACAAGACACGTGAGGACAGCAGAGCCAAGCATCACGCTCTGGGGTCTCCGTCCCCACCCAGCCTTTAGCACCTGCACATGTTCCCTTTCTCCCTCCTCCCCATAACCCTGGACTGAACAGCTGGATTAGCCCAGATGTAGCCCAAGGCTGTGATTCAACAGGCTAGACCGCCAGTGCAGTTGGCTTCATTCAGGGCATTGAGATTCAGCATTAATTAGTCATGATGGTCAACAGGGAACTGGCCAGTGCACTGCAGAGGATTTTAACCCACTGTTCAAGCACCAGCAGGTGCTGGCTTTGGTGAACCAATGTCTCATTGAGAAAAGCAAGCCCTGGGCCCTCCTGTTTTTTAGAGCAGCATGCTTATTTCAAATTCAAACCTGCTGTCTTTTTCTGCTCCTCTTTTTCTATTGCTAAAAATGATTTTATGACAGATCTTGATGGATATGAATTGTCTGCCATATGTTGTTTCCTTTCCTGACTGTTATCTCCATATGTCAAATGTACTTGGATCTGATGATCTCCATACAAATGATAACAAAACAAACAGACAAGGAGAGGCCAGACTACAGGGGAAACAGAATCTCTACCAGAGAACTGAAATACCAGCAGACAGCCTTTCTGCAGGAGACTGTACAGTTTACATGCTGTCACTCAAAAACAGTGACTCCTTCTAGGCACCCTCACACAGTAGTTGCTCTGTGCTAAGACAGGATGTGTTCACGGGAAAATTCCCTGGGGATCCACCACCAAACTTAGGATATACAGAGCAGCGAGAGACATAATAAATAAGGTTTGTTTTGCCTCCAGCATAACTAGTGCCAAGTTTTTATAATTTGGGGGGAGGTCCTGGTAAACTGGGTAAATTATCAGAAATCCCTCAAGTGACTTAAATTTACCAAATATTTGATCCCTTAAGTCTCTTAGACACTTAAGAAAATTGGATCTCCTCTCTCTTACAGTCACTGACTTTCTCTTTCATTTTCTTCTTACCATATTGCCATTTTTTTGAGACTTCTCATCTTTGAGACTTCTCCCACTTTCCAAGAGATCCAATAGCAAGGCATACTTAGAAAACACAGGATCGTAAATACCTCCCAAATAAAAGATAGTGTAAGGTTGAAATCCTACCATGTTGTCCCTAATTACTTTTTCCCTAATGGTCCCAGTTTTGCTTTCCTAGAACAGACACAGGAATTGCTACTCATCCTTCAGGCTGCATCCTTCCCCCTTGCAATGGGCATCTGTAAACAAGGGAGTACTTGGCCTGGCCAAAGTCTCCTTGTCTCGTCTGTTGAAAAGAGGACAGGATATTCCAGGGAGACTGGTGACACTGAGGAGAGGTGAAGCCCTGCTCCACATTGCTTTCCTCTCCTCTCTGTGATGGGAGCTTTCTCTGAGGCAAGACAGATCCAGAGCCACATTGTGCAGCCCCTATGACCATATTGCATCACTGTAAAGGAATCATCTTTCCAATGGGAAGCATACCTGTAGCCCTGCCACCTTCCTTCTGTGCCCAAACTTTCCTCAAGAAAGCATGACTCTGTGCTTTTCTTCCTGGCTAAATCCACAAGGAATGAAATTGTTCTTCACAGGCCAAGGTAAATACGTGCAGTTCCTAAGAACCCATCAGCAAGGTAAAAGTTAAAAACCATAATATGGTAATTTTTCACTTCCTCAAGTTCTACATCTCCGAATCCTTCTTTTCTTTCTTTCTTCCCCTCACAGTTATTGCCCTGCTGAGCTGCTCAAGAAGGGAAGCACAATGTTGGAGTAGAGATCTTTGCAAGGTTAAACAAGACACCTTTCACTTTAACAAATGACAGTCTCCATCTGGTTAGCATCCCTCTCATGTGTCTGGAACAGATACAGGCAGAATTGATTATCTTTACTTCAGGCCTACTAATTAAAGCCCTGCTCTGATGTAATGGTATCACTAAAATTTCCACTTGGGTCATCTGTGTTTTTCTGTGGATCCTATTTTTTTTTAAGACAGAGGAGATTATATTTAAGGGAGTACATTTTTTAAGGGAGACCAGATAGCAAAGAAATGAAAGGAGATAATGAGTCTAAACAACAAATACAAAGGAGTTTTAAGACCTAGAATAGTTCAGGTTTAAAAGGATTTTAGGAACCTAAACCAATCTAAAGGATTTTAGGAATCTAAACCAAGCAGAAACCTAAAATCATCTTCAAAAGCAGTCAGGTTGCTGAGGGCCCTGTCCAAAAGTTGTGAAAATTTTCAAGGGTGGTTATGTTACAGCCTCACTGGAGACTTGTTCTAGTCCTTGATTGCACAACTTACAGGCTAATACAACAACCAAATAAAGGGGTTTGTGGTTGATATCTGTCTTGAGCTATCCTTTCGAGGCGAAACATGGAAAGCAGGCTGAGTGTGGCTAGTCTTTGCTTGGGGCTCAGTGTCTACGCAAGAAAATTTTAGGGCCCACAAGAGGAGCTGGTAAATTGGTGTTTCAAGATTTTTTTCAACTACAAAACACATCAGGATGCTAACTCCTCGGGAAGCTTAACTCAGCCTGTACAGCCATTCGGTGAGCAGAGAGGAGGAAAAAAGGTCTGTAACAATTTGCCTTGAAAGAGCTCCTGTTGTGAGTCCAGCACTTCCCAGAGCATCCCTCATCAGACTGGCCACACTGCTCTTCAAAACCAAGAGAGTTTAGGGACTCCCTTATCACTCATCATGCTACCAATGTTTTCCTTAGTCTTACAGTGTTACACAGACCTACTTTGCTAGATAACATGCCTGCAGCAAATTTCCTTCCATCTGTCCCATAATCTTTTTCAGGACTTTACTGAGAGATCCAGGTCCGCAGTACAGTCAAGGGGGCAGTCACAAAGGGTACGCAGGCAGAAACAAGCAGCAGTGAGCAATCCAGGTCAGAGGACCAGCAAACCAGCCAGCTTCAGTGCCAAAGCTGATGCATTAAAACTGTGCTGTGAGTGCTGCCCGCTGCTGAAAGAGATCTCACTGGAATGAGTGCTGGTGGTTGTGTGAGCAGTCAGGCACATGAAACAGACTGAACCCTTCAAGAAATGCCTCTTTCTAAAACTCAGGTTACCACTTACTAGTGTGAGTGTAGTTAACAGAGGTCAGAGGTTCCCTGTAGCTCCTGGGTGAGTCCCTCACTTCATAAACCTTGCCACCATTTGCTGGCTCTAGTGATGATGGTGGTCCCTCAGCTCTTTCCCATCGAAGGAAAGGAGGTTGCAGCAGACCTTTGAATGGTCTGGGAAAGCTGAGATGCTTCTAAGAAGTTTCAATACACATGTAGTTTATTTGTCAAATTACTAACACCTAAGAGAAAAAGCTTGCTGTTGGCTCAGGCCAATGCTAAGCATACTGGTTGGGTTGCCTGTCTTCTACTTTTTGGTTGTCACTAACTGCATATTTAGACTATTTTAAAAAAAGAAGTGTGCCTTTTGAGCTAGCTGAAACCATGAGTTGATCCAAACAGAGTGAATAGAAAGCACAACGTGCTTGCACGCCCAGGAGTTTTTCTTTGAGTAGTTCTTGAACCAACACCTCAAGCCTGAGATTTCAGTATTTAGCAGTAAAGTTCACACTTGTTAAAAATCAAATCTTCTGGGCCATTTGCTCATAAGCCACAGAAGTGCTCTTCTTGGAAGTGCAATATAGGTAAATAAATAAGAGACAGTGTACATAAAAAGAAATCCAAGAAAAATGACCCTGGATTATTTTACTTAGTCATTCAAGGACTAGCTTCCAGGACTCTGGCCTTCTGAATAAGCTTTGACAGCTGCTCTGAAAGCAGCAACCAGTTTAGCAAAAGGCATTGGGATATAGGAAGGGCTGAGGACCAGAAGGGATCACTTTGGGTGGATTGTGACCATCCCAGCATTAGGGCTGAAAGAAAGCAACAATTTTAGACCTTCCTCCACCGCAGCCCCATTTTTCAGAAGCCTGCCTGTCTGTAAGGGTTTACATAGTAAATAACTCCTAGTTTTGTCTCTGACCATTAAGTACCAGTGTTATTGCCCTTGGGGAGCACTTAATGTCTCCATCTATTTTAATTTCATATCATTTTGCACCGGTTCTTTAGAAATGCAATTTCATGCATTGCTTTGTTTCAGTCAATACCATCTAGACAAATTGAAGTCACTACGTACACAAGCTCCTTAAAGGTAATAATGCCCTGAGATGAAAAGAAAATATTTGACTGCTCCATATGCTTGAACAGGAAGGAATTGAAAGGACCACTACTAATGTCAGACAACCTCACCATTTAGTTTTATATTTCAAGAGTTTGATTATGTTTTGTTGTCAAACTCTTGCAGCTCAAATCAGTACAGTTTTTACCAATGTACAGTGCACTACAAAGCTGCTGGTGCAATTGCTTCTGTTTAGATGGCGCCCTTTAATCAACACAAGATCTTGCACTACAGACAGCATATGTGGAACTCATAGAAAGCCTTGCCAAATCAGAACCTTCACAAGCTCTAAAATAACAGGCCTCTCTGTGACTGGAAAATAAGAGAAATCATAAAGCTTTCCTAATTAGTGCATTCTGTTTTGGTGCCATCTAAAGACTGAAGCACGTAAGTCTCCATGTTTAATTCTTCAAGACAGACAGGAATCACTGTAGTGCACAAGCAGAACCAGGAAACATGAGAGAGGAGGAAATGGAACAGCAAAATTACCATGGCACTAATGATTATGGCTAATAACAAGATGTTGCAAGAGCTAAGTTGTCCAGAGAGAGACTGTGTGTGTGTGTGTGTGTGTGTACACGTATGTGAGGGCATGGGACTAGAATTAAAAGGGCGAACCCCTAAATCTCAGTGGAGTTGAGCATGTTTTCTAATATAAATATCTTCTTAATTGAAGTCTATCTTGTAGTCTATTTAGTCATTGCAAAATGTCTGTTCACAGGTTTGAGATTTTCTTCTGAAATTAATTCACCATTTGAACTTGTATCTGAAAACCTGTTAATTAATTCAAGTGACCTACAGTTCATTCACAAGCTGTTTTTTGGAAAAATTCCATACCTAAAATTGTGCTGATTTTGTACAGATTTCTANATGCTTCTCTATCCCTAGCTGTTGTGCCTCATCAGTTGCTAACACTGGTTTTCAAAGGCAGAATCTATTGCAAATTTAAAATTCACTGTCTGGGAAAAAAAAAGTCACACACCAGCTAAAATTCACGGTAAAATGTAAAGGGTGAAATTTTTCTTTTTTCCAAAATTTCTGTGGGCACATATGCTTCTGGGAACTCTGTCCTCCAGCTTCCCTCAGGAGAACATGGCAGGGACAATGACAACAACGTCCCAAAACAACAGAGGGCTTGCAAACATCACAGCAAAGGCCTAGAGAAATCAGCTTGTGGGAAAAGCAGCAGTTTGAGCCTACATCTCTTGACATGAGACACATTTCAGACAGATGTTTTGCATAAATTGAAGAGGTATCCCAAGCAAGGACAATCCCACAAATGTTGATGGCAAGTTGATTAAAGGAATCCCTTAAATTTTGGATACTGCTATAGTGCTAATGAGTGGAGGTATGCTGAGTTTAGATGGTACATTTCTTTGCACAAATGAAGGATGGTCAGATCCACCCTGCTAAAGCAGTAAATCTTTAAATCCCCCAATATTTGGGATAATAACAACGCAGATACTACTGCATGTGACTGCAGCTGCTGATGTTGAGTTTTATGAAGTGACATCTAAGGAGGACAAAATAACTTCCTGCATGTATTTGAAGATCAGAGTTGAAAAAGGACAGTGTAAATGTTACCTAAATATAACATGTCTGTATGGTCCTGAGTAAGTCAGAGGATCCAACTGCAACACAGTGAGGACTCACACATGCCATACATCTTAAATGCATTAAATGTGAGTTCCCTGATTCAGCTGCTCAGATGGATATAAAATGTGAAGTATAATGAAAAAAAAAAGGTTCTAATTGTGGAATCTACCAAGCCAAGGGACAGAATTGCCAGAAGAGGGGTAGAACCCATAATTTTGAGATACAGATATTCAGTTTGATAGCTGCTCTGCACAGAGGCAGCTAGAGGGAAGATGATTTGGTCTTTTCCATGCATAGCTATGATTTTCTAGACAGCAGCACAAGCAAAGCCAAGTTACTTTTCTGGGAGAGGGCAGTTCTGAACCTTTATCTTTAATCCTCCCTCCCATGATAAACAAGAATAACCAGGATTCAGAGCGTATCTTTTTCTGCTTTTACCGAACACAAAAAGCACAACTGCTGAAGCTGCGCAGCAGCAAACATGTAGATACAGAGGACTCACAAAGTGCAAGGAGAGACATAATCAGAATCAGACCTTCTGGAACCGGGTGGTGGTTGGAGACAGGTACTATGTGTTGTTATATTTTAGTTGAATCAGTATATTT
>VYZQ01050008.1:22343-37740 GCA_013400655.1 Mystacornis crossleyi
ACAGCTTAGGCTGATGTTGAGGAGTAGGTTAAAAGATATAAATAAATATAAGAATTCATCATAGATGTGATGAACCAAGATGAGAAAATGGTTCTCCCTCCCTGCAGAAAAAACATTAAACTAGGATGTATAATGCTGAAATGCTGCTGGAGGATTTGGAGCCAATTAACAGCCGACTTCTGCATTTCACATGTGATACAGGAAAATAACAATTACAGGATTCTGCACACTGACAAACAACTGTGCTGCTGAATCTTGCTGCAAACTGTGGCAGTGTCCTCAGCCATGACACCTGCTTACACTGGAGAGGCCTGACAACAACCAGCATGAAATTCATAAGCATGCTTGGAAAGAAGTAAGTAAACAAACAAATAAAAATAATAATAAAAAAGAAGTCATGATGGCAAAAGACTGACAGAACCGCTCTGGGGTTTCTTGTTGGTGGAATATTCATTCCGCTAGTAAGATATCTACCCGTAGATCAGATTAAAAACCTGTCTACTGGAATGAAAACATAGCTCAACTTATCCAGGATATTAAAGTGTGTAGTGCAGCTGACATCTGATCTGATTACTTTTCATGCAAAGCAAGAACAAAACCCAAACTTTAAAAAGGCAAAACAAAAAGTACTGAGAGAAATCCACACTGGATTTCTAAATACAATTACAGCAGCAATTTCAGATCAGTATCAATAAAAGATTTTATGGACTGCAAGATGCATATCCAACACAATTCAGAATTGACATGTTTTAGGCTGTACACCAATCGCTTCCTACAATGGAAATGAATTTTGGAGACGCAGAAATCAGAGGCAAGAGGTATCTCCGTAGGAAAGATGATACAATATTCAAATTCTCACACAAAAAAGAAAAAAACCTAGTCTGCAAATAAGAATTATGTAGTTAACTATACTAAACTGGTAGTTTTTGAAAGAAGGTAAAACAAAATGCCTTTTAAGTTCAGGGGCCTGACCCAGAAATCTGCTATCACCTACAAGGTGAATGCCTGCACCACAACTGTGAAGGAAGGATGTCCACTAATTTTGGAGAGGTGCTAAGCAGGCCAAGTCTATTTAAAAACATCAGCTTTAACAGAGAAATTAAACAGCCATGGCTAAGCTGCTTAACATTTCACACCACACACAATGGCATGAAACATACAATAACAGCAGCTTAAGGGAAAGCTGCCAGTGGAAACCAACTGGAGAAAATGTTGAAACTCTGGGATAAAGAGATGGATGATTAAAAAAAAAAAAATCCCCAAATTCTTCCTGATCTGGAAAAGTGCACGGAGACAAAACAGGAAAATTAAATTATACTTAAATTATCAACCCAAGATGACTTTTTAAAGAGATATTATGCTCCTTCCCACAGTAAACAAGAAGCTTCCTCCAGCATCATCTTTACCTCTGCAAAAGGAAGCAGAAACCCATCATTAACCCACAGTCTTCCAGCTCACAATCTAACAAGAGCATATCAAATGGAAAATGCTTTTCTCTTTTCTTCAACCACAGAGGCAGGATAACCCCCTATGATGCCTTCATGTTGTTATAACATGAAACAAAAGTAAAACATCACAGTCTGCATTTATTCTGCATGGTTAAATTAAACTCAAATTCAAACAAATGGTGTTAAAATCGTTACTAGTGCCAAATCCCAACACCTATACACCCAACTAGCCCCAACATCCCCTTTTCCCACAAGAAGGGCATTGTAACCCCAGACCTCACTCCAAAACGTATGAAAAAGTACCCACGAGTACACCTCAGTAACACCCTGAGTGACTCCATGGCACAGGCTGCCCAGTAAAGGTGTGGCTGCCCCGTTCCTGGAAGTGCTCAAGGCTGGATGGGGCTCCAGGCAACCTGGTCTAGTGGGAGGTGCTCATGGCAGAAGGTTTGGACTGGATATTTTTAAAGGTCCCTTCAAACCCAAACCAATCTGTGATTCTGATTAAAAGAATGCAATGTATTCATAAACACATCTTCTCTGAGTATTAACTCAGCCAATGCAGAACTAAAGACTGAAGTGTGCTGGGAAGGAGAACCCATGCAGCATTAACTGAATTTATTTTCGTATTTGAATTTTGAATATTTTTTTTAACATTAACTGGCTGCAAAACGCAATGCTCAGTCTCGTGTCAAACATTTTGAAATAACAGAGAAGAATACAAATACACAAACAATTCATCAAGAAGAAGCAAACCCCTGGAGCACAGACAGGACACATGCTGGCATGATCTGGTCACTGGAGGAGGGGTAAGGGTGATGACTTTAAAGTTATTTCCAGCTTACTGTCTGGCAATGAAAGCAAAATCTGAAACTACAGCTGGACATCTGAATACCTTCAAAACAAACCCTCTGGAAAGGATCAAGTATTAAAATAAGTGAAGTCAATGAATAAACAAGAGTCACCAAAATTGATATTTCCCAGGAAATGATGAAAGTATTTCAAATCTGTCATACTGATAAGGCCACAACATCTGCCAATATCTAGATGGGTGGCTAAGTCACTGTGGAAGAATGCAGAAATGGCTGATAAAAATAATTCTCTGGTACCTGAGAAGCGATTGTTACTTGGCAAATTGAGACCAGCTGACATCAAAGACTGCTGGCCTTGATGGGGATAGGAAAGAAGCAAGCTTAGATAACCCAGAATGTAAGGCAATAAATAGATTCACATCATATAGACGTACAAGGAGCTGTAGGTATGTGGTAGGTTTCTGGTTCCCTTTTCCATGCTTCTAATTTGCCCATCTGGGGAAGGATGGCCTTCAGGAACTTGAGCTGGAGTCAGAATGGACAGCTGGACTCAGTGTTGGTTGTGTTTCCTAACTGCTCTTCTGTACACCAAAACAGTGGCTCTTTGAAGAAAAAGCAGCAGACTCCAGTATCTACAGCTCACATTCACATTAGAAGAGAAACTAAGCACGTATCTATTTTAGCCTAACTTATTTTAAGCTGTCAACAACAGGGAAAATAAAAGGGCATTCCTTTGCTTCCAGAAATTTCAGTTTATAATTACTGAAGATACCAGATCAAATTTAATAACTGTCTCCAAGATTGATGCAACCCTCAGCATTTCCACAGGTTTCCATTCCTACCAGGATATCTTTGCCAAGACATATTTTGTTTTCATGTTAATGTAAAAATGTCTTTTTAAAAACCTCCTGGGCTGTTTCCTAACTAAATGGAAGACAATGAGGCCAGATAACATCTCTCATCACTGAGCTATACCAAGTAGTAAATGAGAAGGGCAGATTGCTCAGTGAAGTTAGAGACTGTTGTGTTAGAAGAAAGTCATTTGTGAGGAAGTGTGAGGTCTGCAACCTCTCAGATATCTGGTACGCATTATTTTAGGATAAGAAACCAACACAAAAGTACTTTCTTTTCTGCTTTAAGCCACACCCTTCCCTTTTTCCCCCTCCATTCTTCCTGCACCGTAGTTGTCAACTGGAGGACTGGGGCTGAGCTGCAGGTGGGTGCATCCTGCACCATGCAGAGCCCAGCAGCTCACGCTCCACTCCACGTTTGTTCATTCTTATTCAGTAGCATCAGTGACAGGACTCCATTTCCAGCCTGTGACTATTTGTTACTGTTGAAAATCATTTTCAAAAAAGGACAGGTAAAACGCAGACCCACGTGTTGACTGATAAAATGATTGCTTATAAAAATGGATCAAAAGTTGAAAAAAAGTAGTTATCTGTGACAACACAGTGGCCCATTTCTACAATTTATATAAGCCCTTCCAAAGATTTCCCTCGGAGCATCTCATTAAATCTAGGCTCCAAAGCTAGAATTGAGTGCATTTATATATTTCAGTTGTTGAATGCTGTCAGGATTCAAAGATAAACTACTTTTTCCAGACAATTTAGATTTTATAATATTTGTTGTCTTCACCAAAGATGAAAGACAGTTGTTGTTTTAAATCATTGCTTTGTACAATCTGGTTTGCATACATTTAACAGAGAGCCATTTACAGTCCCATCAATGTTTGGAGTGTGGCAAGAGAAAGGTAAGCTGCAGCTGGGTACTTCCTCTACGATACAAGAGCTTGATTTTTAGACAGTCTCGGTTTTTCTGAATTCTTTCCCCAATTTGATTATTTGGAAGAAGGGAGGATTTTGTTTTAGAGTTCCTCATGTATCTGCTTTACTGAGGATATGCTTCAACCCATCCATTTTTCAGTGCTGTAAGCTTTTACTTTAGAGCATTCTTAGCAGGTACAAAAAAAACCCCACCACATAAAACCAGAGCCCTGAATCTTCCTCTACAAAACAGCACTTCAGGCCAAAACCAACCCATCAACATACTACTTGAACTCACTTAAATAGCAAGTGACAAGCAAATTTAATTGCTTTTCAAAGGACTTCAGGTCTTCTTCATCTGCTCCATGCATCCAATCCACTCCCCAGCTACGGATGTTTTTGAGGCAGCTCTGTGAACCACTCATGCCTCCAGTCAGGCAAGATGAAAACAAGCCATAGGGTACCAGACATTTTTCTTCTGTCCCTCCAAAGGAAAAAGCAGTGAGAGTGCAGACTCGATACTGTCGCAATAACCCCTCTGTAATGACATTAATGTGAAATGATGATTATATGAAAACAAAGGTGAGGAAAACCCTTCTGCTTCCCACCTCTCACATCACACTACATTTTTCCAAACAGTGACCATCCACTGGGAAACATAACTTCTGAAGCACTCTGCCCTTGCTTGTATCCGTTCCCTACAACTGCCAGAGACAAATCGTGGTGTCCAGCTGCAGGATACAGAAGACATCTCCCCTCTCTGTATGAGCAGCCTGAAAGCTGGGCTGGTGGCCAAATTCCTAGCAACTGTCTCCTTTTCCTCAGGAGCATGCTTAGGGCTGGAATGAGGCAAAACTCAAGGAAAACCTCTTGTGTACCCATCCTTCCAGGACACCTGTACGGGGTTCTCTGCACAGCCAACTCCAAGGCTGCAGCATTCTGCCTGGGCACAGCAGCCTCAGAGACACTGAGCAGCTCAAGCAACCCCCTTGTTTGGGAAAGATGAGGAAACACAGCCATGCCAGTGCCTCTTGTGGCCTAAGCGTTCCCTGAGCTGAGAGAGCCCCAACACCCCAGAGAATGTCTATCCAGGCCCTTGAAATGCAATACCAGCAGCTCCCAGTCACTAATGAGCACTCATCCACGAGCCAAAGTGTAACGTTTGATAGCCTGTGAGAGAGGAGAGATTAACTTCTTCATTTGACCAGGTGCCACCGAGGGACTTTCTGTACTCAACTGAACCATTATCTAGGCCAGTTTCTAACATTTCTTTTTTCATACTGCATAACTTTGGTATAAACAATTAAAAAAAACACCAAACTTATTAATTTTTAACATTTTCTGTCAAGCCATTCCAAGGCTTTAAAAAAAACTCTTTTCAGCTATAGGAAAAAATATTACATTCAGGAAGGTTTTTATGTCCACAAGTCTTCACTTTTTATTTATCCTTGCAAATCTGTCAACATTGTGATAAGGCAATGTCCAGATGGCATCTGCAGCTCTCCCATACCAAAGATTTGGCTATCTACTGAAAAGTTACAGAGAATTTTTTGGTGGACAACAGAACCACTATTTTTCCTTTCTAGTTTATTCTATTTAAATTAAAAAATATTCCAGCTTTAATCTTCCCACTTTTACTTTCCTTGGATGGTTACTTCTCCTCCTTCATAGAAAATCTTATTGGCTCATTCACAGAGTCTAATGTGGCATCAACACTGCATTTCATATAGTTTTAATTATTAGCTTAACGGAGCTACTTGGTTTTTAATACTGTGAGAAGCTACAATTTTTCTTCTTTCCTAACTGTTGCTATGATATTTACAGTACATTTGAAGGCAACTTTCAACAGCCTTCTTCCTATGACCTAAATATTATCCTTTCTCTATAAAATTCTAGGAACTGGCTCACTGAAAATAGCTGGAGGAAAGAACAATTTTCCCATTCCTAAAAGGAAAAAAAGTCTAGACATTAAATTACAAAGCGTCTGTCTTTGAAAGAATTATATCAAAATCTCTTTAAAAAACCAAACAAACCAAACCCATGATTCTCTTCAATGCAATTCATTCATTTCAGCTTGCACTTCTGGTGAGAAGTTGCTCTCTCCCCATAGACAAATAGAAATATATATTAAATTAGCATTATTTGAATCAGAAAGATCAGTAAGAGGTTACCACTCCTGAAACAATGCTCATCTAAAACAGTGAAGTCAAAGACTGAGAGCCCTTAGGAATTTCAGTGCTTTTGCTGCAATATCCTTATGCATAAAGCCCAATCCCAGAGAAAAGAACCATATCCAGCAACCAGCCAGGCTTACTGTACATTTACTACCTATGTTTCCACTCAGACTTCATGTCAGACAGATGGGGTGTTCACAGACCCAGCAGGATCACTCTCAACAGCCACAGCAACAAGAAACCTAAACAACAAGCATCTGGACAAAGTTAAATTATCAAGTTAAACACAGGATCTGCAGGACCTCCTCAATGACCTTGCAAATGAATAGGAGAAACTGAATTGATAAGTGGCAAATATCACCTGAGAGGAACTGCCTCTTGTTCTTTTATGGGTATTTAGATTTTAGGTAGCACTCTGCACTTATTATTTTCATGTTAAAATCGTTTGGGACAAGCCACTACCATAGCTTTATCTGCAATGCACAACTGGCACTGCCTGCTCTATAAAGCCCATCAAAATAGCAGAGATGGCAGCAGGTGCGGAAAAAGAGGCAGACCCTACAAAAGAAAGTGGCAACAAGCTTTACGTGAGTGACGTCATTTTGTAAATCCTGTTTTATTTTGTCTTAATGCTTCTGAGGCAAAGAAAAAAAAATGGGAGGAAAAAATGACACAGCAGGGGGATGAGAGAAGGTCTAAACCCCATGTCAACAAAAGAGAGCCAGCAAAGGGCACAGTGGGAGCCGAGGGGAAAGGACTCCAGAGCAACTTCCTCTTGCCAACACACAGCTTCCAGGCAGCTTCCCATTGGCCCTTGCTGGGAGAGGCCACCCCCAGGATATTTCTCTATCCACAACGTCCACACTTTTCTACTGGACAGTGAACCTCATGCAGGTCTTGGTCCTTTTCTCTCTTCTAAGACATGTTACTTCCAAGGACCTTGCTGCAGCACCCTCGGAACAAGTGCTTCCCCTGGGTCACTCCTTGAGTAGGATTTAACGCCATGGAACCCTTTCCAGAGTTTCCTCCGGAAGGGATTACGAACTTACCCATTTCACAGCTTCAAAGGCAGACAGACAGAAAAGTTAATGAATTATCATAGGCAGTGGTGGATTAAGACTCATGAGCTTATGTCTCAGCTGTATGCTCATCCCATTAAAATGCAGAGTCCGGTTTAACATTAAAACCAGCCTCGGCCACAGATTTATGGTCAGCACCATATCTGGAGGTGGGTTACAGAGGAAGACCATGCACTTATTCCCATTTAACACCATTATTCTCTCCAATAGACATGATGCTTGGGGCTTCCCTTTGTTGAAATAACATCCTACAACTCTAGGAAAAGCAGTAAATGTTACTTTAGTTCTGTAAGAGAGTTCAGTATCACTCATGTCATTACTAAGACTCTGGCTTCATATTCCACCCCAACTCCCAAAAATTAGGTCTGGTTGCTTAACAAACCACAGCCTAAGGTAGAAATACAAGCAGGTGGCACCTATCATGAAGAACCCTGCCCGACCACTCATTTTGGAGAGAGGCAGCATCACCTTCATAAACATCCCAACAAGCAAATCTGTCATTTTGTAACTGGGTTTCATGCAGCCAGTTTTGTAAAGACTTTTGTCAAAAAGTGACATTAAATTCCTATCAATCCACCACCACCCTGCAGTAGTACGTGCACTTCACCAAACCTCCCATAATGTTCTACACAGAGTGACCAAAGAGACCACTTCTCACACCTGTGAAAATTATTATGAGTCCCCAGATGGTAGAATCATCAATAGTTTTTTAAAAACCCTTTAACAGAAGAGTAAGACTGTTCAAAATCCCATGTTCACAACAACACTGTTCAGACTTATGTCTTTGGGGACTCTTCTGCAACCTGTAGGATACCACTATTATAGATTAAAGTTAAAACATAAACCCGATTGTAATTGCTATAATGAATACTGGTAACATAATGAAACAAGTGAGATGATGGAATCTAGCAAAATAGTGTCTTCTTAAAAATGCTAGTTATTGAAAAACTCAATGTTTTCCTTTATTTTTAACACAATTTAGGGCATTTATTGTCAAAATACTGCAAACATCTATCAACCATCACAGCTTGATGGCATGCTCTTTTTTCCATTTGAAATGTGGGCTTCCAAAGCCTCTGTTTATGCTTCCATTTTGGCCGGTTCCACAGGATTATTTTATTTCCCCAGTTACCACAGCAGTGAAATATTCCAACTTAAGAAAAAATTTCCTGTGCTTTAGCTGAAGAGAAAGTCCTCCAACCATCCCATGACATTTTAAATGAACAACCACAAAATTTCCAAGTAATGGCTTTAAAATAGGACGCTACAAACTAAACTTCATGTATTGAGGGAGAGATGGGGTATGAAAGGGCATTGAAGACAGAGGTAAATGCAACAATAAGTACATATTTAAGGCTGTGGTCCCTGTGCCAGCTGTCTGCAGGCCCTAAAAATTACAACCTAAGGGTTCAACTTCTTTAGTTACTTTGAAAATCTCAGCTCAGCTCAATGACAATCTTTTCTTGTCCTGAAGTTGTGTCCCACTTAAAAACTACTTGGTTTTGCCCCAGAGACATCTGTATTTCAGTTTTCTGGCTAATGACCACAGGGACTAGGTTGTGTTTTATGACCTCCATTCGTAGCTTGCAAAGTGCTTTGGGCTTGTTTAGAATAGGCAGAAAAAATAAAAGGAGGAAGGGGCTGTGTTTAATTGCTAAGTCTGGGTTTTCAAAATTCCAATATTTAATTGGATGGTTGGATTTCTTTTTATTCTTATTTTTTTTGCTTCTTGAGGGAGAAGCCTTTAAGGCACAAAACGGCCTGAATTCACTGCGAACTTGTTCTGCAGCCTTACCAGTTGGAGGCAATTTTCACAAAATGGAACATTCCAAATACAAGAAACTAGAGTTTCGGCTTTTTTCTTATTCTCTTCCCATACTCCAAGCAACCAGATCTCTTCCAAGTAGACTGAAAACACGATTTCCTTTGAGTGTACATGGATGAGAAGAGGAGGTAAAAAAAGACTTTAAGAGGCTATGTGACATTCCAGATCTACTGTGAGTCCAGGCTTCTATCTCAAGTCCCAGTTTCCAAGTAAAAGATGCTCTCTCAACATTCCCACAGCCCACCCTGAGTCATGCTGGACTCTTTTCTCATTGCCCACCACTCCCAGCAGTGCTGGGACCATGGGCCAAGCCCGTGCGTGGGGACACCTGCACATCCCCCTGTCCCCACGGGGCTCACGCAGCTGCTGGCGAGGCACAGCTTGGAAAGCTGTCGGTAATTCCAGTGCCTCCATCTGCCAGCCCCCCTGGATCAGCACTGTGCTAGCTCGGCAAAGCCAACAGGAGCAGAAGCATGCATCAGGAGGCAGGGGGAGAAGTAAGTAAGAAAAATAGACTCTGAAATACAGGCTAGAAACCGACCTGCTGAGGAAGACATCACCTTTTTACAGTCTCTTTTCTGACAGCAGTTATGTTAATACTTGCTTTCCACTTCCTAGAAACTAAAGCTACTTTTTTTTTGCTTCTTAACAACTTAAGCATCTGGTGTCTGAGTTATCAGCTAAGCAATTTTACCAAGGGCTTTTATTTTTTTATTTTGCAACTTTAACATATACTTATGCGACATTTTCTGCACATCACTGGGACTTCACAACATACATATCCACTCGGCTTAGATTTATGTAAGTTGAATAGCATTTTGTGTACAGCAAAGCTAACTTTAAGAGACCCTCATAGGTCAGCAGGTAAAATCCTTCTTTGATAGAAGTAAACAACCATACAGTTAAAGCTCTTTCTACCTTTAAGGCAGTAACTGAATTATGTATCAGGAAAGAGACAGATCAAAATTACAGAACAGGAATATATTTTAGTATCAACCAAATAAATATAATTTGTTTTGCACAACTGCTCAAACTAAAATACCCATAAAGAAATAAAACCCCACAACTACCACCAGATTCATACCACTTACAAAAATATTATCTTTGCAGTATAAATGACTTAATTTCTCCAATCACACAGATTCTTGATCAAGTCATTGCAAGTCACCATGTTAGCAAGACAGGTTCCTCTTTGCTTGCAGGGAATAAGGTAGTCTTTAACTGCTCTCTTCTGAGCTTATTTCCCTCGATCATGCTGCAAGTTGAACATGGAACTGCCACAGGCAAGATGATACTGCTACCTGGCCTGGATAAAAGCCAGGATCACTTGAACCGTGTCAGGACCAAAGAATACCCATGGTGTCTCAAAGCCATGCTCCTCTACACACTCGAGATGTACATCCTGCTTCCAATCAGCTTGGGAGGAAACAGAACTCATACGACTGGGTTCTCACTGCCTCTTTTACCAGGGTCTGTGGGATTTTGGGCCAGACCACAGTCTCCCTGCTGGCCTCAAATTCAATTAGGAACAGAAATACTTCTTCAACACCTCAAAGGATGAGCTGATGTGCTCATATACTTAGCGATGCCAACCTATAAATAAAAGCACTCTAAAAGGTCCTATCATCCAAACGACTCCAAGTATTTCCTTCCCCACAAATAAACATTTTTATGGCAAATCAGATCAAATACTTCTCCAGACATTACGTTCCATGTTGCATTTTAAGAGATGCTGCTCTTTAGACTGTGGTAAGGATAGGAAATGGAAATAACTAGTGTATCATCTTCTGAAACCAAAGGATTAGGAGAGACAGGCCCATATATTGCAGAGACATCAGCCTGCCAAAATACAAATACTTGCAAGTTGCTGTATTTGGGTTCCTCATTAGCTAAATTGGTATCATTTCCTGCAATAAGGAGACGGGAAAAGTTGGAAGCAGTGATCCTATTAGGTTGTCACACTGGCACGTAACAACATAACGTGGTAGCATTTTTGTGAAGACAAAACACTGATGTTAATTCACACTGCAGACAGAGGCATGAGCCAGAGAAAGTATTTATATACACACTCTCTCATATTGCATTCAGAACAGCAGCTCTGGAAACTCATATTTTTGTTTAAAATGAAGTGTCAAGTTTTTACCCTGCTGAGAACACCGGGAAGGCTCACTGGAAGCAAGAAGCACCACAGAGGCAGCCAGAGCAGAAAGTTTAATGCTGAACTTGTACCAAATTCAGCCGCAGCCCTATATCCAGTGCAACCACAGACTGACACCAGAGTGGTTTTCTCTAAACCACCTTTTTTTTTTCCATCTGAATCATAACTTTTTTTCCCCCTTGCATGCAATCTAAATCTGCCCTCCTTCAGTTTACAAGTTGTTACTCCTTGTCCTGCCAATACAGACTTTGGCAAAAAGCCTCACTCCAGCTTTCTGGTAAGCATCCTTGAACACTGAAACACCACCATAAGATCTCCTCAGAACCTTTTTTGCTCTCAACAACCCCAAGTGTCTCAGCCTGTCTTTACAAGAAACCCTTCCAGCCCTCTGACCATTTTCATGGTGCTCCCCTGAAGCCACTCCAATAGGTCCATGTCTGTCTTCTACCCAGGACCCCAGAGCTTGTCACAGACCTCCAGAGAGAGCAGAGGGGCAAAATTCCCTCCCTGGACCTGCCAGCCACGCTGCTTTTGATGCAGCCCAGGACACAACGGGCTTTCTGGGCTGCAAGTACATGTTGCTGAGTCACATCCATTTTTTCATCAACCAACACTCCCAGGTGCATCACCCAGGCTTCACTGACACTGGTGATGGCCCTGACGCATGCACTGCACCTTGCACTTGGCCTTGCTGAACTTCACGAGGTGAACAATAGGGAACAGGTCATCAGCACAAACAGGCCAAGAGAGAGAGACACTAACGCCAGCTTAAGCTCAGCACCAACAGTTTCACAACAGGCACACAGACAGGGCAATCTATTTCTTTCTCTTGTCCATGCAGGCACCCTGGGGCAAGGAGCTTAAACTTAGATGTCTGAGGTAAGGGAACACAAATCCCACCCTCAGTGCCTCAAATGCAAACAGCTTTTATTTTAAGAAAGGTGATCAGTGCTAGAATGTGCTTGAGTCACTCTCGCAATCCAAGGCCACCTCTCAAATTCTCCTCCAGCATTAGGACAGACTCCCCTAGCCTGTCTGTGCTTCCTACCACAAGACATTACCACTGCCCTGTGCATCCCTGTGACCACCACCGGCTTTACCAGGACAAACCACGTGCAGCTGGGGCAGAATGCCAGAAAAACATTTCTTTTTTTAAAATGCATTTTTATTTCAGATCTGTCAGCCACAAAGCATCATTTATGTGGAGTGTTTACCAGAGGCAGGAGAGCAAAGGAGCAGGCTCTCACTGCTAATACAATTTTGAAGCACATTACTTACCACTAATGACAGCTTTGTTTCTTGTAGAAGTTTAATTTCTTTGCCCATTACTGATAAATACACACTTTCCCCAGGCAGGTTCCTATAGTGTGTGCTTGTGGTGCAAACCATAGCCACGTGAAAGACTCTGCTCCATAGTAACATTAGTGAGATCAGTCAGGATGACCAGGTGCATCTGCAAGCCTTCATTCATGCAGAAATAATTCGCTACTGTGGAATATATTTCAGATACCATCATTTCTCCAGGTATAGTACCAAATTGATTTGTTCTCAAAAGCCAGGTAGGGCATATACAGGCTTGCTCCTACTGCTGTGAAGGTTTTGGTCAGCAGAAGCCAAACATGAGCTTAACAGGGAGAGGTGCTGGGTTGCAGATGTCATAAAAATAAAAAAAAAAAAACCCTGAAACTTAAAAAAAAAAAAAAAGTAGCAAGAATTCTCATTGAGACTTAGTACAGAACTACCCTGAAAAACAGCTAAAATCTAGTCAGAGCAGGCTGGATAGTAAGTGGGTCTCCCTGCCTGGGTGAGGTGAGTGCACCTGAACTAGCCCTGTGCAGCATCCTGCACCAGCTGTACCTCCTTCAGGAGCAGCACTGCACACTCATATTTACACATTCTACTGACCCTCAACCAAAAGCACCAACACACCTGCACTGCCCTCTGCCACTACTTCCACTCCCCAGCCAGCAGTTTCCTGTCGTAATCCTGAATCTTTGCAGGTACTTCTGAGCATTTCTTTCAGCTTCACACTATTCGGGGGGGGGCCAGGGGGGAGGAGATGAGCGAATAAATCTGCAACCTAAATTGCGACTGAGTGAAGAGGACACTCCAGTTTGGATTGCTTTTACCACTTAGGAAGCTCCATGGCAGGTGGAGCTGTCATTAATCACACACAGTGACAAGCTGCTACTCTCAATCATGCTTTGTGATCAAATTCTGCACTAATCAGGAGCTTCAGAGCAGGCTGGCTGTTCAGCAAGGTTAAAAATTCAGATGATATTTTCCTTAAGCTTCCTCTAACATTTAGTAACAGTATCACACAGACAAAAAAAAAAAGCTTAAACATCCCTGCTGACAAACATCTTGCATATGAAAAGGAGCAGCTTACACCACGTGCTTTCAGCTGGACTGTTTTTTATCATGCACACAAAGTTCTTAAATGGACCAAAATTTGTCTTGTAGTTTTAAGGTTAATTAACAATCCTCTTTCAAACCACTTTTACAGCTGCACTTAGAGAACAAACAGGTTTGCTTAAAACCGTCTTTTAAAAAATGCCATGTTCTTATAAACAGAAGTTACAACAAAAATATTTTTTGTCAAGTCAGTATAAAGGGACCTTTATCTGTAATTTCAAGGTAATTAGGTATGTCAGGAATCATGTGTAACACAAAGCACAAATACATAGTTAGCAAGTTACCCGTCAAAAGGTATTTATTTGTCTCAAGAGGGAGAACATGCTGTTCTCAATGGAGGGCCACATTTTAGTAGATGAGCTGCCGGCAGGAGCAGCCCTGTTCAGCTTTCTCATCATAGGTGGTTTACAGCAACTCAGAGTATACAGGCTTTGATAGATCAACGGCTAAGTTTCAGAAATAGCTAAAGTAGAAACAAGAAAATATCTAGATATCTTCGCCTGGGGGAAGCATTCTCTGACAAAGCCCCTCTGAAGGTACCTGCTTTGTTGGCTGTGCCAACCAAAAGCCTGCACGTGCCAATAGGCTGTGGTAAGCTGAGCCTTCAGAGAAAACAAAACTTTACTAAATAAACACAGAGAACAAAGGCTCAGAATGACAACATGGACATGAATGCCATGACACCACTGCTGCCAAAGGCATCTTGCAGGTAGGGACAACACTTCATGTGTAACTCTTCGTTTTTCAATTCTTCTGTCACTGAATTTGCATCCATCAGTGATGCAAAACAGGAGACCAGTGTCTCAAATGCTGTTTTCTCTACCCATCCACGTAAAGGGCATCCTACCACTGTTGAGCCTCTGTTACCCACGCAGCTCAAACACGAAAGACAGACAATTTGCAGCTTAAAGAATTTTTCTTCTAATTCTCTGAGAAAGCTCAGGTGAGCCAGAGACGAGCCTTAGAACAAACACTGCCATGGTTTCAACTATTTACTATCTCAAATTTACCTGAAAAGTCAGAAATTGAGTGATTTAATATTCATTAACAGCTTACTGACAATTTTATTTTGGCTTCTTACTCCTATATAGGGAACACAGTAACATAATTAAAGCAGATGATCACAATGATTGTAAAAGGCTGCCTGCCCAGTTGGAGTTTTTACCAAGTCACACTAACAAGTTGGAGGTTAAAACCCTCTGCAAGATCTTGAGTGACCACTCACCGACTCATCTTTCCAAGTAATTAAATTAAAGCCCTCCTCCCACATATCATGTCTCGAGGGGGAAAAAGCAAAACAGAAACATCACAGACAGTAATGTCATGAGATCATTTACCTCATCAGCCATTTACTGTCAGCTAACACAGCATACAGAGGACTAAAGGGGAAATAAAACCCTCCAGCAACGAAACTGGCAGCACTTCAAAACAACAAAAAATAATAGAGAAGGGACTGTGACTTCATTTAACACAACATTCACCCCTTTGATTAGCAAAGCCATTGCTGGTCACATCCTGCTGGTTTTGCTCTTTATTTTCAGCTACCAAACTGCATTTAGAGACTTACTTAGCATGCTTTCTGTTTGTGCATCTTCAGGAATTACTGACACAGATTCACAGATGGAAGGGGAACAGAACAGGACTGCAAAGATAAAGACCTTACACTACAAGCATGGAGGGGAAAAAAAAAAAAATCACAGAAACACAGGGTAGGGAAGAA
>VYZQ01050008.1:57790-68406 GCA_013400655.1 Mystacornis crossleyi
GAGAGCTGCCAGGCAGATGGGACTGCACGAGCCTGACCCTAACGCAGCCAAAAAAAGCTGCAGTTACACACAGAACTCAAGCTGACCCCACACAGTTTCTAGAGGGTTTTTGTGCAACAGCAAAGCTTCAGAGTGGCAGCTAAATAAAAAGGCAGAATAGAACACTGAGGTCACATGAAGGAAAATGGAAGAACTCCACTGCTTTCCAGAGTTCCCTGGAAAGTCTTTGTGCTTCATTTCATACAGAATATGGTACTTTCTTGGTTCATCAGGATGGTTAGATATTTGTTTCCAGCTTCCACAGTACAATTTGCAGTTAACTGTTGCTCTATACTAAAACTATTTGCAACTTTCCTCTATACATGGAATGTGAAGCATTTTTGTCTTTTTATAGATGTTTCTGGGCAACAAAACTCGGCTCATGAAATTATTCTGAGGTACAAAAAAATTATATGATTTAACATTCATGCCCTCAGAAAGAATAACAAAAAACTGTCAAAACCCACTCATTTATTCAACGTATCCCTTTATCCAAGTCCTGCATCCCTGTTCTGTATAGAGCTCTTTCCCTCTCTAGTGGCAGACAGGTCAGATACCAATGCTTAGAGCCAGCTCTGGGCTTGGCTAAGATCAGTTTTTAGTTTAAAATTCTTTTTTTTGCTAGCAGCCCATACAGAGAGTCAGAGTTACATTTACCTTTCTTTCTGAAGACAGAGGCTATGGGTATCACAGAGCAACGCTGTCACTTGGTGTTCTCCTGTATGAGCTTTACAATCATCATTCTTGTAAGCATATCTGGACATTAAGTTGACTGCAGATACAGTGAAGCATATTTGTTTTATTAGATAGAGCAAGCCAAGATTAAATGATCTATTTGCGTGTGTGACAGTCATACACGCAATGCCCAGGCATTATTCCTAAATTTTTGCCTAAAATTAAAAGTAACATTATCTAGGTAAAACGAGCACTGATATTTCTTGGATCTTACCCCGGTGGCTGATGTTGGGTTTTTTTAATCTTTTAATTTTCTAATCGAGAAGATGTCCCAAAGCTGAACAGTTCTGACTGTTGTTAAATTTCCAAATTNATATTTTTATATAAAAATAAAAATGCCAATCTAATTTATATAAAAATCATGCTTTGTTTCTAGGGTAAAACTACCTTCTTAAGCCAACCCTGAAGTGGCAGTAGTCAAATCCAGGAAATTACTGGTCTACTGAAAGCCATGAACTGATAAGATTCTCATTTTACAAGGTAACATCTAGACGGGAAAAGACTTATTTTAAGTCATATGTGATGTCGTTTTAGTAAATACCTTGAGGAAATCTGAGCCTATTAATGTTTTCCTCAGGTTGAATAACTGCCTGATCAACAGTGCAGCCTGTAAATAGGAAGGAAACGGTTAACAAGGACTTCCACTCAGATTAGATGCAGCAGAAGTCACAGCGGCCCCTCGGCTTCTCCAGATGAGTGCCTGATGATGCCCTGGTTAACCATCACCTCAAGCAGGAGATGCCTGGGCTCAAGCTGCACCTTAAATTCCATCATAAATTACGGTTTAAGCTTCTCAACCTGACCCAACTGGGTGTCATTCTTGATCTCCAGCCCAGGCTACCTTAACTCTGCCATCAGAGCACTGCAGCTGTATGCAGGTCTTTGAATAAAGACGCCAGCATGGCACAAAGGTTGGGTTTTTTTGTTTTTGGGTTTGTTTTTTTTTTTTAACTTGTATTATTCTTGAAATACTATACTTCAATAACTTAGCTGCTGCAACAACAATATCTGTCTAAGAATAGTTTTTAGAAGGCTTGAAGGATGCTGCTGTGAACTGTTCAAGTGTGATATTGAAACAGTGAATTTAAGGAAAACTTGCTTCAATTTCTTTTTTAGCAAGAACATACCCTACACACACACAAATGGACTTTCAAAATTTCTCTCTGAGACAGAGGAAAAAACAAATAAACCAGAATAAAGAGTATTATGGCAATCACAATTCTCCTCTTCATCTTTGGCTGCAGATCTGTATCCAAGTACCACTTTTCAAGTCAATCTTACATTTTAAGGACTTCAGGCTAGCCTTATTATTTCCTTAATTCCTACACCATTATTTCCTTAATTCCTACACCATGCTCTGTTTTTACCTCCTACAAAAAAACTCAGATAATTGGTCACAACTTCCCATTCCCTTTTAGTTCCCAGAGAGACAAGGTTGTGTTATTACAAAACTCTAACTGCTCAGAAGTTTAATCATAAAACTACACACTTTTCTTCCAAAAAGGAAAAATGTACTAGGAAACAGGCTTTACTTTCGGGGATTCAATAAACTTAAAGAATGAGTAGAACATTTATCTGATGTTTTCAGGGTACCAACTGTAACTTCATTTGACTGCGCAGATCTGGGCCAAGGACAAATTTGGCCCATTTTATATAATAAAGAACTGAGGGTAAAGAAGAAAAGGTATTGAAGCACCTGGACTGTACAAACCAGAGACCAGCAAGTATTTGCTTCCCCCTCTCTTACATTTACTGTCATCGATTGAGATTTGCAGACTTTTTATTCGACCTCAAGACCTTCACAGTTGAATTTCACAAGTGATTTGTTCCTCAGGGTAGAGAAGCACTGTGCAACACCAGATACATATTGGAATATGTCAGCTCCACAGGTGTTAACTAGATCAGGATTTGGTCCACAGTTCAGCAGCTCTTGTGACAATTCACACATCAAGATCAACTGAGAGTTTCCCCAGGAGGTCCCACACAGCCACAACCCACACTCTTATGTGCTACAGGCGGCTTTTAATCACATCTCATTACGTTTGTTTGCAGTCTTAAGGCTCAGACCTCAGAAAGCAAGGAGGTGGTTTTTACTTTCAGTCTCATACAAAGACCATAAGGAATAAAATGTTGGCACAGACAGGCAAAGCCTCGTGAACTCTGAATTTGAGAACGGGCATTCAATCCAGCCTGCAGAAAATCCAGACAAGCAACAGTGTAAAAGAGATAAGAGTTAACTCAAAGATCAAACCCAACTTTCCTTTATGCCTATGCAACATTGATTTCTGTTAACTACATGTGTGTAACCGGGGGCAACATTTGATCTGAAGCCTAGTACCTTGATGCCCAGCTATTGTAAAACAGAAGCAAAAAGGTAACTACAAATATTTGACTGATGTTGCCTGCAAGCAGGGCATTGAAGACAGCTCTACCAGCAATTCATATTGACAAAATTAAGATGGGGCATGGCAAACCTCCCAACTAGAGGTAATTGCACGACTATTTGGAGTGTTCTTAAAAAAAAAAAAAATTACACTGGGGAAAGGCAACACAAAGCCACAGACCAAGAAATAAGCTACTACATGCAAATACATGCAAGCTTCTCCCAAGTTAATTCTCCTATTAATGGAATATTGATTGGTACGCTCAATGTTTAGAAATGTGAAACAATGTGGGAGAGAGAAGGAAGGGAAGACACTCAGAGCAGTGACTTCTGTTTAAATGATACATACTTTCCTCATATGATCAGCCAAAAATAGCATAATGAAGAGGGCAGTGCAGTGCATTTAACAATTTGCCTTGCATTTTATGAGCAAGTCTGTCAGAGATGACCTCAGAATGTTAGTGACACACTTTTTGTGCCCTTCTACAGGAAGAAGGCACAGCATTTTTCATAACCTCTCATCACACAATATCCTAAGTGTATCTGGTATTTCTCTACTCCGAGTAGGATGGATTACGAACTATCTGTGGTAGTATACAGGCTTTTCATATGTAATCTATCAAGCTGTTTGCACAACTGGGGAGAAACCCATTGTTTGGGGCGAAAGCAGAGCAGGCCACTGTCATGAGGAACATCTGGCGAAGCTTTGTTGCATCTACTACTATCCCCAGCTGAGAAGAGAGGATGAGAAAGAAGAATCTTTGAAGCAGATATTTATATAATCCAGTTTTTAAATAAAACCCTTAAATATAACCATAATTTATCTAATAATCAAGCAGCCATTTATTCCAAGAAATTGGAATCAAGCAGCCACTTCCAGAAATTTCTACCAATTCCAGCGACTATAAGTAAAATTTTAGAAGAGGAGTTTCTTCTATCCTTTTCCTTCATTCATTCATGGAGCCTTCAGAGATATCCTTTATAGCCTCCAACTCATTTTACTAAAAAGCCACTAAATAAGAGGGCAAAAGGAAAAAAANAAAAAAAAAAACAAAAAAAAAAACAAAAAACAAAACAAAACAAAACAAACCCCCTCAACCAGAAGAACCAATTTCCACTGCCATCAGAGTTCCTAGCACTGATAATCCAAGCAACAGCATCATTCTAAATAGCTCTGCTGAGCCATCCCATATTAAGGACATACTTAAGGATACAGGCATTTTCAATGAGCCATTTCACTATGTATAGATCAAGCCAGTTGTATAGTCTATACATTTTATATACATGTACATTTTTTGTGCTCTACTGCTTGTACTAAAACAAGAAACTTCATGCAGAATTAGCAGTTTCTCTGCCACTGCTTTTCCAAATTCCATGAAGGGTTAATGAATAAGCTCAAAAAGATATTGCTTAATTTGATTCTGTAGCATTTCATATAGTTTCAGAAGTATTTTCCAGACATATACCCAACAACATTTTGTAATATGAAGTGTTCCAATTTGGCATTGTTCCACCCTTGGCAGGCAAGAGACAATAAAAATCAAGAGAAAGTGAAAAATGAAGTTCCTGAAGTATACAATATGTTAGGAATCATTTAATGAATTCAGGTGCTCAACAAGCTACAAATCAATCAAACTTTGCAATACGTATAGATTTCAAAGCCCAGGTAAACACAGCTGCATCTACTTTAAAGTTATTTCATGTTGTGTGATTATTGTAATGAACTTCCTGAACTCTTTCACCTCTCCTTTTGATCTGGGGTTTACCTGTGGCTGGAAAAACTAACAGCATTTAAATTCTTCTCCCTCTAATTACAGGAAAAAGCACATTTAAGCCTCAAACTGAGAAAATAAACCTTTCTTTGAGTAGCTACAGCATGCTGCGATCTGCGAATCCACCAACATCGCTTTCGCAGACCAAAAACAAAATCCTACAACAAGGTCTGACAAAGCATATCTTAGAGCAGAATTATCCGATTTAAATATTAATTACTCATCAGCATGGACTTTAAGAAGTGTCTGAAGCAAAAAGCTTTAAATCACACTTTAAACCCAGGATTTCTAAAGTCTGCACTGTCATGCAGATCTTGATTCTGGGGTGGAGGTTTTTGGATTCATCTAGGGGACTTTAAAAAAAAAAGAAAAAAAAAGACAGGCGTGAAGATTGATAATGAGTGTCTCTCCAAGATTCAAAAATATTAAGAGACATATGAATAGAATCCAGCTCAACAAATTAGGCACATTTTGAATTTGAGTCTTGCTACCAGACACCGTTACTGCCTCAAATACCTCTGTATCAATTTGAAGGATTCTTCACCACAGTATTTCTCAGCTACACTGACAGTCCAAGAAGCACTCCTGCCACGGCACACTTAACATGTTTTAGTTAACAGCAGTGTTGCAGAGGAATTTTATCAGTGGCAGATTTTCCTGCAAACTGCTGCACTGAACGAGTTCCAGCGCACACCTTGAGATATAATCTGGTTCCAAATCAAACTGCATACTACCTGTACTATGCAGAGTTGAGCTCTAAAACTGGAGACTGACCCAAGAAAAACCAAACCTGAACGGAAATCCCAGCACTTAACATCACACATCCCATAGCATACTGTAATGGATGGCAGGGAATTAAACAAAAACACAAATCACAGAAAACTACAAAAGGAACACTGAGCTCATTTTAAAATAAGTCTTTGTCTGTAGTTTCAGACTGTTTCACAGAATCAGTAGTATCACTGCAAGCCAGCAGTATACATTACCTGAAACTTAAGACCACAAAAAACCTGTGTTTTTCTGATGTTAATGCCGATTATGGCCAAAATCCAAGTTGAGAATATCTGAAAACCTAAACCTAAGCATCAAAGATTAAAAAAAAAAAAAAGGCAGCACATAAAAATTAGACTAAACGGTCCCATGTTCCACATATCCTAATCCACAACATAAAATTATTTATGGAAGAGTGTGACTAGGAATTCAGTTACTGTCATTTATCAGATGGTCAAGACAGCACTGAGGTAACTGGCTGCATTAACAACAGCACCGGGAAGGCTTCTGGGCACGGCTTGTACCAGGTCTGGTTTCACCACACCAGGTAAACGATGCATATTCACACCCTGCGAAGCTCTGTTGACTTGCAAAAACCTGACAGAAAGGCGTTCCCATAAGAGATTTCTAATCTATTTCCTTTTAATGTCTTTCTTTATAGCTGAGGAGGAGTTCTTTGTACTTCTGGTAACAAAGGAAACACAGAAGTGACAGAAGCATGTCAAAGCTGTTTATGCTTCATACAGCCTCACACTCGGAGTTGCTGTTGGCAGTTTACTTCTTGGGAAGAGCATCTTAAGCCTTCACATAGGAGCTCCACCTTCCTACAAAGTAACTTTATGGAGGAGTTAACTACACAGAGGGATGTTGAAACCATTCCCTACATTGGGTAAGCCAACATAAAACTGGAAGAGAATTCTTTTTTAAATGTGACAAAGGGTTAATGCAGTTATTCAGTTAACCTGCAAGTATGTTCACGCCAGCATAATCTAATTTGTATGTTTATGGGCTTTAGGATATACGTTTTACACTTTCTTCCACAGAGTAGCGCATACACCAAGGAAGTGAGTAGATACACAAATAAATCACAGAATCGAATGACAGTATGTCATATTTAAGGTCACTGAATCAGCACACTGCAAAATGGAAGATCTGGAGAGAAAACAAAACAAGCAGAATGACCAAGGAAGTCACAAACTCATGCTGAGATTTTTAGCTAGCTAAAAGTCTCGACTGTGGCACAAGGAACTAGTGATTTGAAAGTGATGTCGACTTCAGTGCTGCACTACCAAGCTGAGGCTCTGCAAACAGAGCAGCTTTGGGATCAGGCCCGCAGCTGTCTGGGCTCCCTGGGTCCTTCGCCTACGGCAGCAAATCCAAGTGATCGATGGAGTTCAGTGGACAAGTCATTAGAAGAACTTGAGTAAGGCCATGCTCAACCTAAAGAAGGGATGATAAAAACTCAACAAAAATATTAAAGAGAGACCAAAACTCTAAGGTGCAACAGAAAACTCCAAATGAGTTTTAAGATTAAAAAATAAATCGCACAAAAGAGGTACGATGCAAGTTACAAGGGTTAAACAAGATGGGACAGTCTGGAATTTCTCTCTCCATTAGCAGATCATTGGGTACTTTTCCCACCCTAATGCTGTGTGTGAGTTTCCACCATAGCACAAAAAGGCAGGAAGGGAAGGAAAAAAAGATTTTTTTTGGCTTCTTAAATTTTTTTTTCTGTGCTTCAGAAGAACTGGGTCCATCAGGTGTCAGAACTAAATTAAAAGGTCAGGAAAACAAGTAGGCATGGACTAGAGTGAATTGCAGATGAGCACAGAGAAGGAGAGCACAGCACTGGGATAAGCGCCTACAACTGCAAATAGTCATGGTCCCAATTCTGGTGGCTGCCAGCGCAGTCCAAACCTGAGCAACTCTCAGGGACACCACGGATCGCAACCTGGGAGAGGAGGACGCGTGGGAGCAGAGCAACATCACCGGAGAGACTATCACAGCAAACCTGAGCATAATGAATTCTCCCCACAAACAGGCAGTAAAAATGATAGCACCAGATACAGTGCTCAGTAAACCCAAAAATCACATCCAATTCCTAGGTCCGTGCATTCCTCTCCTTTCATTGAGAAGATTTCCAGTCAACATATCCACTATACACTTTTTATTATTGTTTGAAGAAGAGCAGCAACACTGGCAGCATGCTAATCTAGAAGCCAAGACAAACAGAGCTGGTTACTTTCTTCCCTCAAGATTTCTGTTTCGAAAAGACAAATGAACAAGGGTTTGTTCCTGCACACCACCACTTTTTGCTTCGTTTCAGCAAGACTTCGAAAAAATCTAATACACTGTGCCATGTATCTAATATATTGGGTACCCGAAGTATGACCATCACTCATTAGAAACGTAATTAAAAAGTGACAAAACTAGATACCCCCCCCGCCCCAGCATGCAGATGAAAACCAGTAACCCTTCCTCTATTTGTAACCATGACAACTATAGAATATTTTATTTCGGTAATATAATTCACACTGAACGTTTGCTCATAGGTTTTGTTGTTAAGGGAAAGGTTGACACACTGTGCACACATTTCATAAGCTACTGGAGACAACAAATGCAGGAAAGTCACGCAGTTTGAGACCAAGAGCCCAGTTTGTATTTCTGGGTTCATTTAAGATCCTTTATTGTACGCAAAATGAACACGAACAAAAATTCATCCACATCAAGTGTTACAGGTCATTACTTGCAAGACAACTACTTGGTATGACAGGATGTTTTTCCACTTTTAAATAAATCACAGTGATACCCTCATATTTTCAAACAGTTACTCAAACGCCAAATGTTAATTTTCAATTAAAATACCATAGGCAGTGTTAGGAGATATCAATATGGATGTTATGGAAAAAAACAGCTACATAAAACAAGGCAATGAAAAGCACAGTTTACGTACGCAGACTAAGTCTTATTCTGGATGGGTCACTAAATTATTTGCATAGGTCCTATATTTCATCCTTAATTGAAGACAACTTCCAGAAATACACACAATAAGAACAGGTTATAAGAACAAACAAACAAAAACCCACAATCCTGAACACTATTCAGAGAAGATTAAACAATCCCGAGCATAACTAAAGTTTGACGCAGATAAACGTCGGAGTAAAATATTGCTGTACTTGATTTTTCTCGACATGGGAAAAAAAAAATAAAGCCATTAGCAGTTTATACCAGAATACAACAAGAATAGACACACTGTTGCTTTGGTTGGAGGCAAACAATAATAAAAAAAGAATAAAGCTTGCTGGAACACTATCCCTTTTCTCACACAGATCACATCTTTCAAGGAGGATTTAAAATTTCAGCAGATTGCTAATTATAAGAAACAATAATACTGTTATCTGCAGTCACCTTAAAGCTACAGTGGTTTGGGTTTTTAAAAGTACTTCAAAAGAAGAGCCTGATAAACATGTTTAAATCGGTGCAAGAGACTCACACGTGCCTACACACACACACGCACACACATACAGTTGCTCAGCTGTTTTCAAGACTATCAGGAAAAAGAAAGTTTCTCCATTTATCGGAAATATGCTCTATATAATCTTCCATTTAAACAAGTAATAAGCCTGCAGCAAACATGCATGGCTTTTTCCTTCATTGATGGAAAAGTGATTAAATCCCCCTTAATCTAGTTACCAGAATGCTGTATTTTTTTCTATGCAGTTTTCATATACAGAAACAAAAGATAAGCAGCCAACTACATGACCAGGGCTCCATAATTTTGGGTTGTGGGGCGGGAGATAAATCTGTCTCCAACGTTCAAGGAATATTTTTAGTTTAAAAAATGAGACCAGAGGAGGAAAAATAAAAACCTTGGAGACGATGAGCACCCACTGTTTATGAAGTGTACGACAAGCACCACCATCCATCCCCAGAAGTCCCTTCCTCCAGACCTTTCTCCACCCTCTGGGGAGGCACAGGGACCTGAACCCAAAATCCCGGGGACCACAGACCTGCATCCTCGCACGACAAAGACAGCTCGCCACATCCACTCAATGTCAAAACACAAAGTAGCTTTTCCCTCCCAGATAAGCCAGACCTTCCGAAAACCGGTACCCAAGGGATGCACCTCTGTGCTCCGAACGGCACCAGGCAGCACTTGTGTTCAGAGATAAGTTACAGGAAAACAACCCTCAGGAAAAAAAAAAAAAAGAAAAAAAAAAAAAAAAAAAAAGAAAGCATCAATGGAAAAGCACAGCAGCAGCCAAACAAACCTCACACCGGCGAGGACATGTCATCGTCACGGGAATCGTACGAAGTGCCTTAATATATACACACACATACATATTTAAGCAATATTCTACCGAGAAGTTCCTCGTATGCATCACGCGTAGGGATGCTGAGAAGCAAGAAGAGGGGAACGGGAATGCATGCCAGGCACAGGGAGAGGACGGAGCTGGCCGAGGCGCTTGGGAAGCAGGCAGGGAGGGAAGCAGGCTGCCTGCGGGGTGCGCGCCGATCCATGCCAGGCAGTTCCGCGGCTGCTCCGGGCGCGGGCCCGGAGATGGGATGGAGGATCCACCGGGACAGCCGCCCGCAGAGGCACGGGGGTCCGCGGGGACACCGCCACCGCCGGGACTGGGACCGGAGGGGAATTGCGCGGCCGTCGCCGCTCCCCGAGCGAGCGCCTGAAGTTGTGGGTGCACGGCGGGGGCGGAGACCCCCACGTCAAGAGAAAAAACCCTGGAAAAAACGCCAAACCATCACGGCGACATTCGGAGGGCCAGCTGGCCCCCGAACGGCACCCCCCAGGCAGCGGGAGGCACGCAGGAAGTTTTTAATGCGGGCAGGGAGCGCAGGCGCAGGGCAGCCCCAGCCCCGCGATGCCCGGCGCGGCGGGCGGGCGGCGGCGGGGGCTC
>VYZQ01050008.1:68580-81934 GCA_013400655.1 Mystacornis crossleyi
GGCCGCCCCGGCGCGCTCCCCGCACGGGCGCAGGTGCGGATGGCGCCGGAGCCCCGAGCGCTGCCCTCGGCCGGCGGCGGGGTCGTGCGGGGGGACAGCGCGTTCCGGAGGTCACCGCGCTCCCGCTGCCCGCGGGAAAGTAGCGGGTACTTGGAAAGAAATATTGCCCCGCTTTATGAAATCAGCGCTCCCCGAGGGCGTGATCCCGGGCCTCTCCAAGTCCGCAGGAGTGTTGGAATACCGTTGTTCGTACCGTTCTTACCCAACAACGCGATTTTTTTTTTTTTTTAAATATCCATCGCGTTTGGAGTCACTAGAGATTTTCCACGTGGAAATCTGCATCTGTCTCTCTCTTCTGTACAATCTTGTATCTGCGTGTGATGCTTTGTAGGGATCTCTCTGATGTGCACACAAGCTGCATATGCTGTAGTTTTAAACATAGAACACTTTGTCTTCTATATTTCCTGTAAGCATAAAAATAAGCTTAATCAAATTTTTATCTCCTTACTTTGCCGTTAAAAAAATGCATCTATGCACAAACGTGTTGGAAGTCGGGCAGTTGTGCCAAATGCCAGCAAAGGAAAGGGAGGGAAGCACACAACCCACAGAAATAGGCAAATCCATGTTTTTATTGGAAAAGGGACACATGCTGCCATGCCTGGAGGTAGCAGGGTGCAGCACTAACAGCAATTTCATTTTCTCTCTTCCCAGGCTCATAAACAAATGAAAATTATTGCAGTGGACTAAAACATTTCCAAACCCAGCCATCATCATTAATATTAGAATGCTTTTAGCTGAATATGGCCTCGCGGTGGAACAGGCAGGCTCCATACATTTTTGTCTTTAAAATATCGTGGATTAACATTGAAACCTCCAGTCCTGCACATCACAGTGGAGTGTGAGGGTCAGAAGTTCAGAACAGTTTAAAGCTGAATTATTTAGCACGTGCACACACGACACACCCTTCTGATTTCCACGCAGGTTTTATCCCCCCTTGGTTTTCTCCCTTTTGAACAGGAGAGCCCTGCCCGCTGTTATTTGCCCTGGTGCGGTGTTATTTGCCCAGCATATATGGTTGACCCAGAATGAGACGAAGACGATGAGAAGAAGTCTCAATGGGACTGTTGACCTAACAAGTAGCATGTCAGTCTCCCGGTGGCATTTGAATGTTCTCAGAGCGAATGCTTCGAGACAGGAGAGAGCATAAAGCAGAGATTCTTTGGAATCCTTAATTAGACACAGTGATTTTGGAGTGTTGGCTTCTGCTGCTATCCTCCAGCGCCTAGTACTTTGTTTTGTGACCTTGAGGTTAAGAATACCAACCAGCCCTGTTTATTTTTAATAAAATCTTACTGTTATATGAGACAGTTCTAGGTTTTATTTATTTTTAGCATAAGTGCTTCCATCTTGTCTGCCTCACAGGTTTATAGTAAGGATTTAGCTAATATTTGGACAGCACTTCTAAGCTATGAAGCTCTATATGTTTATTATACTGACCATTTTCTGCATTTTTCATTTTAGGAAGGTTCTTTCGTAATCTTTCACTTCAGGAAGATAGAGTTCAAATCTTGACTTCAGTTTTCCCATCAAATTTTGTCAAATACCTGATTTACAAATGCTGACATAGGGTCAGATTCTGCATTCAGTTACAGGTAATGAATTTCAAAGAGTTTCTTGATCCTTGGTGACTTTACTCTGGATCTAAACCAGTTCGACTCAGAATAAGCATCACAATTTCATATTCATGAACAATAAGCATTTGATTACATTGAATATACCATTATACTTAATTTTCTTGCTCCAATTTTATTTTAGTAACTTCAGTAATTTAAGAAGAAATTGCTTCATTTTATTACTTTTTTAATTCTTTTTTTTTTCTGCTCTGATTCTGAGAAAAAAGCTGGTGGATTTTGTAGAGAGGGTCAGGGGGCTGAAAAGTTATTTGGAGGCATTTTGCTACTGGTGAAGTGAAGTAACATTCTGCAAGTTTTTTAAAAGTCGAGATTAATACCTGTGTCTGGAGAAATTCCCCAGTGCTTGGCGTGCTATTCCTGGCACTGGAAAATACCCACTGCCGCTCACAACCTTTCTTAGCATTCAGGAAATCCTGTCCTCCTCTCATTTAGCTCGTGTTTTAAGGGATGCAAAGCTATATCCACGTAAAATCACTGAAAATAAGGATCTTTCAAATGCTAATGAAAGGAAAGATCTGTTTTCAGAAAAACAAATGTTCTGGGGTGAGGGGTTTATTTGGATGGAGCTGTGGGTTTTTTTGATAGAATCTGTTACAGGGTTGTGCTTGACAGGCTGAGGATTGTTTGTAAGAATCCCAGTTTTGGATTAGGCAGCTGATAGCCTGCAAGACTTTGGTGGCTGGTAAAGCTTGCTCCTCTGAAAGAAGAGATTTCCTCTTTTAGCAATAGATCATTATGTTACAAAGAGTGTATTAGAATGAGAATAATACAACTTCCCCTGTCTTTGCTGATCATATCAAAACTAATGGCATCTTGAATTGTCAGAGCATCAAGTCCATCTTCTGATAAAATATTAGAAGGCACGCAGATCTATTAATCTCATTGGAGATTTCATTTTATTCTGAAAAATATTTGATGGCAATGCCATTAGATTAGCTGTGGGCATGTATCACAGGGACCAGCATAGTAGTTGGGTACTAGGGTTTTGCAAAGGGGTTCCCATAAATATTTCCCACTTCTTGGTAGAACTTATCCCCTAGGTTTGTACGTGCTTAAGGGAGTGAAATTCTTATTTATTTTAAGGGATTAATATAATTCTTTAGCTTGTTACAGAAAAAAATTCTTAATTTTTTATGATGCAGGTTAAGCCATTTCAAAGACAATGAAATTTCATCTCTGAAATTGTTGCATGAGATTTTTATTAAGCCATAGCCAAAGAGGAATGTCTGCTACCCGAACTTTAAATGGAACATTTAACTTCTGCTTTCAGCTGATGAAGATCTCCTTAATTACAGGTTTACTACATAGATCTAATGTCAATGTATTAATTTTCTGCTGTCTGAAAATGTTAATAGATCTGGTAGAATATTTAGAAAGTAGGGTAATAAATATTTTGTATATTCACAGGGTTTAGGGGTTCTGAAAAAGTCAGTGGAGATTTGAAAGGTATCTTAGAGGTTTTTTTAAATCATCTATTTTTATTTATTTGAAGTATAAAGCTTGTTTGCTGCTACTTTAGCGTTCATATGTACATATCTGTTACAATTATCCTTAGCATTTAATGGAAAGATAATGCCCAAAGGAAGCAGAAAACAACATTTAAAGTAATTTTCATATGTGCAGCTTGAGTTAATTGCCAAAATATGGATTATAAAATGGATTAAAACTGCTAACCTGTGGAATTTCTTGAAAAACATCATTGACTTCTATGGGCACACCATGTTAAATGAAACACCTCCTTCCCTGAGCAAATCTTTTATCTTCTGCTGAGTAACCAAAGCTACTATCAGGGTTGGGAAGGCAGAGCTGGCAGGTACAATGTCCTGTCACTGGGAGCTGGTTAGAAAAGGATTCTGTCCTTCATGCATCCTAAACCATGCCCACCTCCATGTCATTTACAGGGTTGTCATCAAGGCAGGCAACTATTCTTGTGAAAAGAATCAACCTTCAGACAAGAAGAGGAGTGTCAGATCATCACTGTTTGGTTGATAACCTATAGATAACCTAGGTTGATAACCTATAGAGGGCCTGAAATTGTTGTACTAAGAGATGAGGAAGATATGCGATCAACTCCTTAATACCTGACCATATTCCTGTATTTTTTTCACACGAGGATTATATTCTAACTCCTCAACTTTACATATGCCTGATTTCCTCAGGCATTTAGCTTTTTAACCTGACCACACACTGTTTGCGGACACACACATACACGGCTCTGTGGGCAGAGGTTATGAAGTCATTTGCTTGGAATTGGTGAAATAAAGATTTGTGTGAATATAGGTGTATGAGCCAAAACGTCCTTGTCCCTGACTTGCCAAAGGAATGAGAAGAGTCTGATCCTCTAAGAGCAAGCAGTATATTGAGTTGATTTCTCTTAGCTATGACAGAATCATTTGCTAAAACTTCCCCCAGAAGACAGAAGTGGGTTCTGCAGGAGTTGTGATTGTGATTTCTGATGGGCAGTAATAAAAGTAAGATCTATTTAACTATACTGGCAGAGTCTAGAGCACTGTCTTGAATTACTTGAAAATCTCTAATGGTTAGGGATAGCAGAGAAGTCAGGGTTTTGTTGTACTTTTTGAAAGTTTATGAAGGTTCTGTTTAACAACTTTATTTCCAGTCACCTCTAGTCCCACTCAGTCACATGGAGAGGCATTTTCATTGCCATTGAAGTCATTGCATCAGCTGCTTGAGTTTTATCAGAGTAACTTCACTACACTGGTTTATGAGGGAGGATGTGGGAGGAATTGGACTTTCAAGGTGAATTTGGAGGGAGTTGTGTTGTTTGATTTGTTTGTCTAAAACAGTAACAATGTGCTTCCACCTATTCCTCATAATTATACAGGGAAAACTAAAATACATGCCATTTTGAACTGAATGTCTGTATTAAATTGGTTTGACTCCTATTTTCTGCCATCTGTGGCATAACTAGAACAGAGAGTGAGAACAAAAAATATAAATGACTCAGTCACATTTCCTTTAGGGGAGGCATCATGCCCCCCATTCTTGTCAATTCCAGCTCAGAATATTCTGTGATTCTGGTAATTTTAATTGTAAATAATTAATTTCAGCTCTGAATGAAGCAGTGTTATGTCACCCTGGGCATGGAGAAGAGGTGTTTCTGTTCTGTCATTTAACAGAGGGACCCAAATATATGCTATAATATTTTGGTTCAGCAGCTACGCATAATTTTTCTTTATATTTAGATGGCCTCCAAAACAATATCGATGCAATGCTGAGATGTAATTCAGCTTAATTAAATACTGAATTTTTCCTGTAAATGTTAAGTACCTCATAAACCTGACTGTGGAAAGTACCAGAAGAGGAAAATGAGACAAGTAGGTGCTGCTGAAGCCTCTCAGAAGACTTAGTGGCCATCTGCATTAGTTGCCACTGATAATACAGGGAATCATATCCAAGCTCTGGAGTGAGATAGAGACAGTCTCCACAGTCCTTGTTTTCCTTCTGTGCAGACTGACCAGAGAAGGTCCTTTCAGACCCATAGAAAACTTGATAGAGGAAGGTTGATGATATGTTGGGCTTTCCTAGGGATAAAGCTGAGGTACAGCCAGGCATGCCAGCATACCTTGGAGCCTGGAGGCACTCAGAGGTCTCACATAGCTATCGATACCTATTTTAGAAGGCCTTATTTACCCCAGGTTTACATATGAGATAGGTGTTTGAGGCAAACAGATTGTCCTTTCAGTACCTTACAGGCATTAGGGGTGTTCATCCCCACAACACCCTGGAAGAGGGTGGCATCATTACTCTGACTGTAACAAGAAATTTTCCTTGTATGTAATGTCTTCTAAAAGTCAGTTTAAAATTACAGTGGTGCTTCTGGTTTTTATTTGGTCAATGCTTTTCACCTGAAACATTATATAAAACTCCTTTTTAATGTATTCCTTTAAGAATCAAGTTTTGAGCAAAGGCCAAGTGCTTCTATCACTTATCAAAGAAATTATACAGAATCACGTTTACACACAGCACAGGTTAATGGTGAACAAATGGAAGAATAAGTAATAAAGGGGCAAATTATTATTGCTGACTGACCTGAAGTGCTTAATCATAGAATCACAGAATGGTTTGTGTTGGAAGGGGCCTTAAAGATGATCTAGTTCCAGTTCACCTGCCAAGGGCAGGAAACCTTCCATTAGATCAGGCTCTGCAAAGCCCCATCCATGACCTTGAATAGTTCCAGAGATGGGGCAGCCACAGCTTCTCTGGGCAGCCTGTGCCAGTGCATCACCACTCTCACAGTGAAGAATACCTTTCTAATATCTAATTTAAACTTACCCTGGTTCAGTTTATGAAGAGGTCAAAATAAAATGAAAAAATTCTGAACATTAGGTTAGTGCAAGGTAGTGTAATAAAACATGAAGACAAGAAGCTGTGCAGGGCAGGGGGTCTTTTTGGAAAAAAAGGACTTTGAAAAAGATTTTGGATTCTTTTTGGATAAACACCTCAAAATGAAATCTCACTGTAATTCTGTGGCTAAAAGGGCAATACAGTCCTGAGATGTAAAAAAGAGTAATATGAAGCAGATAAGAGGATTTGGTGTTGCTCACACGCACAACAGTGGTAAGGCTACTGTTTGGAACCGTGTCCAGTTTTGGTGTTTGCAGTTCAAAAGCAATGTGGAAATAGTAAGGGAAGTTCAAAGGAAAGGTATGAAAAAGGATTCGGAAAACAAGCATGACAACATGAGGCATAAGCAGCTCATCTTATTTAGCTCATCAGGGAAGAAGCTGAGAAGTGACTTGGTCACTGCAGGTAGGAACTGACCCATGGAAAAGATACCCAAGAGTGAGGAGCCACTTTATCTACCTGACAAAGGCATTACAGGACCCAGTGTTTGCCAGCTTAAGTCAGACAAATCCACTCTTGAAAGAAGAAATGTTTTCCTAGCCCGCAGAGCCCTAAATAATAACACTGTTTGCCCTGTAAAAGCTGTCACAGGTAGCAATGTTTAAGAGGATGCTAAATATGTATTTTTAAATACTTCCTTTCATATGCTTTGTGGGAAAATCTGTACATCTTTCTGTGCATGTGTGAGTGGGAGCCCTGTCAGAATGGTGGTGGCGGTTCCTTGTCTCGCAGTCTGAGAACCTGTTATTCCTCCTAGTCCTCAGCCCCTTGTGAGGCTCCGGGGACCGGCACTGCCAGGGTTGCTCTCACCATCCTCGTAACACCTGCAGTTTCAAAAGAGAATAATTATTAGCAAATAATCACTCTCTCGTTTTGTGGCTTTAGTGAGGTCTTGCAGACTGTCAGGATGGATTTATCTTTTCTCTTGGATGAAACTGGCCACATATTATCTTGGTTATTTGGGAATTGTTTCATTTTCCTGCATTCATCTGGAGCATCAGAGATGAATGGGTGGCCTTGGGTGGCTTTTTACCACTGTTCTGCACTGCTGCAGACTCATCCTTCTCTCATCATAGGTGCCTCAATGCTGTATTTTCCTTTCATATTTATGGTAAAATTAATTCCAGTAGTTAAACTGATTAGGTCTTTTGCCTCGTGTCAGATTGGCAGGCATCCTGAAGGTTACATGGCTTCTCCAGTGCATAAGGCACACTGTTCGTACTGGGGTCCCACAGATGTTTCTCATTTAGTCCATTTGTGCTTGTGCAGAGGTCTTGAGATTGTTGACAGGTTCTTTTTGTTTCGTACATAAATGTACTCTCCCAAGGAATAAACTGCTGTGTTTTAATCTGGGGGTTTAAAATAGGGATAAAACATATTGCTTTGAGATATATAGGAGATCAGGCTCTCAGCTCTGTTTTTAAATGCTGTGAAACTTTCTATAAATGGTTTGTATAGTCAATAAGGATATGATTAACAATGTTGTGATGAATATTCTGCACAAAATTTTTGCATTCAGAGGCTTTTGTATCCAAAAAGAGTGATGTGATGATCTTTCTGCCTTCATTCTTTGAACAGTCTATAGAATTTCCCCTGGTAATTCTTGTATGGAGCATAAATCTTACAGATGAGCTAATGAGAACATTTACAAACAAACAAATGCAAACACTCACATCTTCCTTCTCTTATAGTATTTCCTGGAAACTCTATTGCATTCCTGTCTCGGTTATTTGGAGTAATAATTAGCCAGGTTGATTTTCATAATGTTCTCTAGGACTAATCACAGCCCCGTGAGCATAGACTAAAATCCTGGCACTGACTGAGCTGTATGAGGGTTTGGTTATGAATAACCCTATTCAGTTATGTCCCTTGTGCAGAGCATGGGTTAGTAAGCTGGGGTATGTACACAGCTACACGCATGTAAATAGTGAGAACCGTGCCAGGGAAGCAGAATTCCTCTGTATTTAGGAGAGAAAAACATAAGCGAGAGGAATTTTTTTTTCCTGCCTTACCCTTTTGAAGCTTTGTTTCACAGTAGCCAGAGGGAGGAAAAAAACACATTATATGAGTAAATTGTCTGGAGAATGTAACCAGGGCCCCAGTAAACACTGAGAATGAAAACCCATGCGAGTGTGTATTCAAGCAAGTATGTGCAAAGATGGTGTTTTCTGTGAGCGCTCTCTTGGACGAAAATTCTGTTCTGTAACTAAATAACTGGGGGAAAGTCAGGGTTTGGCTGAACTACCTTGTGTTGGGATTTTCACTGAGGTCCCCTGACTTCCCCCTTTAATTTCTCTTCCCCTCTGCCCCAACATAATGTGTGTGGTTGTGCCCAATACCCTGAAAAAATTCAGATGAAATCTGAGATCCCTGATGACCAGCACCAATTTTCAAATGATCAGACTCAGGCTGTATGATTTTGGAGGGGTAGAGTTGGGATATTTTAAATTCTGTTCTGTCAAGGAATGATTAGGACATTAATTTGGGCCATATTAGTACATCTCCCCTGTGTTGATGGGAGGATAGACCCCCTTTCATGTTTAATCTAAAGAGGGATTGATGACTGCCGAGGTTGTCTCACATAGGGACATCTGCCACTGAAATAAATGATGAGCTCAGAGAGTGAAAATGTTTAGGCTGCACTCTCTAAATGTGGATTCCTTCTGTGCCGAAGGCAATGAAAGCCCTTAGGTAGCAGCTCTGTAGATTTTTCTCACTGTGGGCAAAAATAAGGGGTTTTTTATTATTTGTTAGCCCAAGGCTTCTTTCTTGAAGTTGCTACGGGTTGTTGATGCTGATTTCACGTTTCATAAACAGCCAAGTCATGTTCAAGAAGCAGAAAACTGACCTCAGAGATGACATAACCACTGGAGGCAGAGGGAAACAGCAGCATTGCCGCTGAACGATGGTGAAAGAAAAGGGCACCTTTCCTGAGAGTTTGCCAGCAACTTTTTCTTGATGTGTGAGTTTAGTACTCCTGTGTTAGAAGAACAGTAAAGTACCTTTGAATTAGAGCAGACTAGAAAAGTTGCTTAATGTGCTTTTTTCACTCTCTTACTTTTAACCCACCACTGCAAAATTCCTTCTACCTGTAACGAATAATTTAATTTGGAAAGGCAAATAAGAGCTCATTAGCTGATGCACTGCTGCAAAGTAAGTGAGCAGGTTTTATGCCTAGGGACAGACTTTTGCAACCATTTTGAAATGGCACGATACAATGCAATAAATCCCATGGCCTGTTCCGTGAGGAAGAGGGGAACACCCTCCTTCCTGTTTTACTTGGACGCAAGTTTTCTGCATCTTAAAACCCTTTATATTTGAATATTGGAGAAGTAGATGTATTCCAGGGGATCACATATAGATGAATTAAGCATGAGTGTTGCCAACAATGACTGTTGTGTTTTCCATTATATTCTCTATGAATTGTGGCTAGACAGACTCACCTTATCTGAGAGTTCTCCATCACACTCCTCAAAAAAGAGGCAGTAGTATTTCTGCAAAGTAATTTTCTTTGTATCTTGTTCTGTGTCTGGATATTTTGGGAGATGTTACGTTTCCTTCTGTCTTGAAAAGATGGTTTGTTTCTAGTCTCACTGGTTTAGAGTGAGTGTTTAATATAAATCTGTCTCTTTACTTCTATAACAGACATTAGAAGAAGCAGACAATAATAACACATCTACTAGACGTTGTAAGAACTTCTTTACTGTGAGGGTGGTGAGGCCCTGGCACAGGTTGCCCAGAGAAACTGTGGATGCCCCATCCCTAGAAGTGTTCAAGGCCAGGTTAGATAGGAATTTAAACAACCTGGGCTACTGCAAGATGTCCCTGCCCATGGCGCAGGGAGGTTGGAATGAGATGACCTTTAAGGTCCCTTTCAACACAAACTATTCTATGATTGTATGATTATTTTCTACAAGGAATCTGTCTTTTATCCCAAATATCTTAGTGATTTTCAGAAATAATCTAAGGGATTTTTGTGAACACCCACCTTAGTTTCTGGCAATGATTGCATGTAGATGTAAAGCCCAGGCAGAAAACTCTCAATAGTGACTACTGGAAATCACAGGTCAGGACTCTTATTATTTTACTGCATCGGTTCTGTATGTTATTGCTAAAAATTTCAGTGCTCAAAGGATAGATCTAGACGGTATCCAGAGGCTCAGAAATCATATTAGTGTCTTCTAAAAGTTGCCTTTAATTTAAATTTTGATTCAGTAACGCATAAAATATTCAAACTACAGTAACTTATTACTCATTGGTGGTGGCTGAAATTGTGGCAGTTTCCACCTTCGGTGGTTGTTCTACTGTTACCCTAAATCCATGTGAGCAAAGCAGATTTATGACTTGTGAATGAAACATTAGCATAGAGCACATCAGGCGCTTTGTGCAGCTTGGAGCAGGTTTTCTTCCACTTGGGAAGCCAGACAGGTATCATGGCAGGCATGACTGTGCTCACAGGTGTCATCCCTTTGGCTTGAATGGAGAGTTTTGTGTGTGAGCAGGTGTTTGCTGGCGGAAGCCCAAGGAAGAACCTCTGGGAACCCTTTATTTCACATAGTCCTGCGGCTGTAGGCTTGCAGATCCTCACTCAGCGTTAAGAAATAACCGTAATAACCTCTCATACTCCTGAAAATGGAGCATGTTTGGCTGCTCTGGCAGGCATCATGATTGGCAGCATTTCCAGGCATGTGACAGCTTCACCTCTGCACTTGGGGCCAGCACAGGCAAATAGCAGGCGCCGGTTTCAAAACAGCCTCGGGGAGCTCTGCTCATGATTTGTACTGGCCAGCTCTTGATGCAGGACATTCACAGCACCGAGTGCGCTGAATGCCAGCAGTTTGTGTGGGTTCAGAAAGGGCTCGGATGAATTCCCGAAGGCAAAACGTCAATGGAGAGATGCTGAACACAGAGGCACTGTCGCTGGCCTAAGAAATCCGTCTGCTGCCATTAGCTGGAGTGAGGGAAGGCATGCTAGTGAGCTAATTCTGCATAAGTTCCTTGTTTTATGTTCTTCTCTAGGCATCCTCCCTTGGCTCCTGCCCGGCAGGGTACAGCCAGACTTCTGATTTTAGATGGTAACCTAAACCTGAGGAAGGCTTTTGGTGGTTGGACTCTTCTGGGGAAAATGTAACTTTTCAACGCAGTTGTGGATGTCCCATCCTTGGAAGTGTTCAAGGCCAGGTTGGGTGGACCCCTGCGCAGCTTGGTCTAGTAGAAGGTGCCCCTTTCCCATGACAAGGGATACGAACTAAATGACCTTTAATGTCCCTTCCAACCCAAACCATTCTGTGATTTTATGACTCTCTAGTCTTTCCACTGGCATTCCTCAAGGACAGTACAGGCTGTCTGGAGGTGCAGGCCAGGCAGTAGGTCTGTGCTGCAGGGACGTGGGATGCAGACATTCCAGCAAGAGACATCAGGGAGTGAGGGTTGTTACTTGCTGGATGCTTGGCAGCTCTAGAAAAACTCTATTTCATGGAGCCAACTCATACTTCTGGGAGAGCACTAGCACCACCCCTAAAGACATTTCATTAATTCTTAGTGGCAGAGATGGCCCCTTCAGAAAGAGACATTGGCATTGTCTTGCAGATCCCCTCTAGCACAAAGTGTGACTTTTCTAGAGGTTTTGAAGCATAAGAAACTGAGGCTTAATTCCACCTATATAAGGCTATCAAAACTTATTCCAGGGAAAAACAATGGGGAATATCTTGAGTCTTATCCTTACTTTGAGGTCATACCTTCAATGTACTTTTAACTGTGGGGGAAAAAAAAAACCCTTCAGTTTATTTCTCTTTCTATGAGAAACTCAGCATATGAATAACTTACCTAAATTATTGCGGAAATGCAGCTAGGGACATACTAGAATAACTGCTTTGAATGCAATTTGATTGGAGTTACACAGTGATTCTAGTTTAAAAAGACAACTTTAGCACAGTTGGCAAAGAAAAAAAAGATCACCGACTTTGATATTTGTCCTATGTCAAAATCTTATTTCCATTCTCTTCTGCTTCTCCGTGACTTCTTCCCTTGCACCTTGGCATCACACGATTTCCAAGTAATCCCCCCATTTTCAAAAACTGTTTTAAAATGGGAATGCTCAACTCACTATTGAATTGTGGACTCAAAATTTGAGGCTGAATCTGCAGACCTTAACAGAGATAAAATCCATATTGACTCCAGGCCCTTTGATGGCATATGGCAAATGTCATTTCAGTTATTAACAGCCAAACAATAATGGGCTCTGTTCCGTATTTGAGGAAGCCTTTACCAATGGATTGGAGGAGATTTCTTCCTAATCCCAGATGCCTATTAGTTTATATTCTGATCCACACAGTTTGCTAACCTTTATGATTTTTATACTAGCTAAAACGAGTGCAGAAGCTGTTGTTCAGCCTATGAATGGCTAATAGTTTTTGAAATTTAGGATTAGAAATGTACATTAATATGTTGAATTTAAATCTAATCCTCTGTTAACTCATCAGTGCAGACTATTTCAGGATATTTGTTACTACACAGAAAAATATCTTTGTCTCTTTCAGAACTGGCATTTATATTTCCTATTCCTATGCACCAATGACTGTTTTAAAGAGCAATATCTTGTTGGGCACTAGGGATGAAACCTAATCCTTTTGTCCTGGGAAACTGGGATTCCTTCGTGTCAGAAATCCTCAGCCAGAAAAGCACACGTTTGTCACTTGAGTAATCCCTCGGTCTTCAGCTACTCATGTGGAGTTAGGCACATGGGTTAGCCTGTCCAGGGCTGGAGTCCCAAAATGAATTCCTTCCAGCTCTGCTTTTCGCAGAACAGTGGTGTTGGTAAAAATGAGGTGCTAACATGATGCTTTCTCCAACATGAAGCAGAGGGAAAAGGAAACATTTTGACATTAGGGTCGCTGAAAACTACTGTGTTATCTTGTCCTTGTGACATTAATTATTTATCAAGACTCCAAATCAGGCTCATCAGGGTTTTTCCCTTTAACACAGCCATTCCCTCCCTGCCTGGTTTCAAGGTTGCTGTCCTGGGAACTGCATTATCTGTGGCCCTGAGCTGTTCAGTTGCTCACCCAGACCTTTGGGGTTTTTTTGACTGGTGGCAAGCTGGCTATGTTTCCATAAATGTCCTAGGTTACAGTGTGAGATGTAACCAAAAGTATGTATTCTATTATCATCTTCACAAGCCGTTAAAACAGGTGGGGCTGTGCTCGTTATCCCCTACCATGACTCATCCTTCATGACTCCCTCCGGGAGTTATCTCTGGTTAATGGGCAATCAAGGACCCACCGCATGACTCA
>VYZQ01050010.1:44903-78163 GCA_013400655.1 Mystacornis crossleyi
TTTCTTTTTTTTTTTTTTTGTGAAAGTCTGCAGTATGTAATGAATGATTGCTGCCAGGAGCACACTGCAAAGTGTCTATGTGATGATTATGTGAGTGGTTCACAGTCTTTCACGTTCCATAGTATAGAAGTGAGACTTTGGGGCAACTCAAAAAGTTTTAAAACACTTGATTTCATTCAAGGAAGGATCAAAGAGTTTCACTAGAAGAAATTGTCTTTACACACATAAAAAATGGAGGTTTCTAAAGGGATCTTTTGGTTAGATGACAGAAAACCTGCATTTTGTAATACCGCAGGGGTTCTTTTAATAAGTCACTGAAAAGTTCCATTTGACAAGTGAAACCTTGAATTTTTTTTTTCATACTTATTATAGCCAAGGAGGTGCTAACCTAATACAATGGGCAAAGGAATGTCATCACAATACAATAGACCAGACAGAGTTAGTACAATGCTGGGCAATAAGGGATCTCACTATAATGAGTGAGAGAAGCAGTGTCTGCAGCATAAGAAGCATGTTTCAGAAAAGAGAAAAGGAATGTGTTTGGTTTGTTACTGGTCATTTTATAGCTGCAATTGTAACCCAATGCAATGACCTCCAGGTGCTTAAGAGTCTTTAAAAAGCAGAATGATCATTTCAAAGGTTCACAGGCCAAAAGAAACCATTATGGTACCTAACTGGATGCCGCAGTAACACAGGCTTATAGATTTCTGCACAAAGTTGCCTCTATCTAACTTGATAATTCAGAGTTACATCAGTGGTGTTAGGCTGAGGTTCAGTTTGGCCCTCTATATTGCTCACATTGATGCACTGTGAGAGCTACAGAAGTCTTAGAGGATGAGAGAATTTTCTCTTCCATTTAATTATATTTGACAAAAATTTGCATAAATTAAGTCAGAAATATCTTCTTTTCTTGTAGGTTTTTGGTATCTGTTTCCAAAATCTTTATTACGTTCTTGGCCCTCAAATCACTTTATTCCATTTATACTCACTTCCCAGCTCATGTTCAAACTTCGAGGTGCACTAGCTCTGGCATCAGGACAATCGTGTAGAGAGTATGAAAGGTGTTTGGCTAGAAGGACATTCCCATCCACCATATCATTCTAAAGCACAACACATGCAAAGGATGTGTTGCTCAGGGTGCTCAGAACAAAGTTGGAAGGCATGCTATATGTAAATCTCTGCAGGTTTTCAGCAAACTACATTCTGCAAATTTATGTGACCTCCTTTTTCAAATTGCTTAGTGCATAATAGCATCCTTGGTGTCAATCACATGGCAACTGCAAGGGTAATATATGCCCTTGATGTGGAAAGAAGAGAACGAGGCATAACTTGAATAAAATTTGGGCAAGATGTAGAAGAAAATGACGTAGGTATGAGTTTAAATTTATGGCACAACAATACAAATGGTTGGGGGAAAAGAGCTGCTCATTCGCTTGAGACTAGAATGCAATATGTGGGGTAGGATGGAGTAATTGTAATATACAGAGGTACAATTTGGATCACTCAGATATGCATATAACAGGCATCTGAAGGTCCAACAAGCACCTTTCCTGATTACCTGGAAGCTCTAACGCAAAACTTCATACAAAAGAGTGACCTTGTGGAATGACAGAACCACAGAATAAGCTGAGTTGGAAGGCACCCTCAAGGATCATCTCCTCCATCATCATCCAACTCCTGGCCTTGCACAGCACCATCCCCAAGAGTAACCTTATGTTCCTGAGAGCATTGTCCAAAAGTTTCTTGAACTCTGTCAGGCTGGTGCTGGGACCACTTCCCTGGGGAGCCTCTTCCAGTGCCTGACCGCCCTCTGGATGAAGAACTTTTTCCTCACATCCAGCCTAAACTTTTCTGATGCAGATTTGAAGAGAAGGCAAACACAATATGTTGGAGTTACTTGGTGCAGCACAGTTTAAGGAGGAGTGCATTTCTGGATCTAATTTTTAAAACATTTTTAATAGTTTGGTACTGATGAAAAATGGCATTCTTATTTAGCACAGAAAAGCTGTAGTGGTATATAAGCTTTAATTCAAACATGGCAAAACACAGCCAAGCTACAAACATCACTAGAATGAAACAACACTTTTGACTTCAGTGAGACCCAATTTACAGCTACTAAGAAAAAGAAACTGTGAAATATTTCTGAGTTCCAATTGTTAAATGGCCTGCAGGAGTCAGAAAACTTAGTTTTGTGGTTGAGGAAGTAGATAAAGCCTGAGAAGAACTGGTTTCAATTTATGGATCTGTGTTGGTCTTGGAGCAAATCACACTTAATACAAAATGTGGATAGTATGTCATGCCTGTTGGACTATATATGTTTTAAGGCAGGGAAAATCTCTCACTAGGTGAAGACTCGGCATCTACCTCAAAGAAATATCTATCTTGACTGAGAGGCTGAGGTATTCCTATATTAGAAATACTGATCAATAAGAAAAACAAATATTGCTGTCTTTTCCCAGCCTGCCCTGGTTGCTGGAGCTTATCTCAGATGTGAGATTGGGTAACAGATTTTCTTCTGCACTTAGCTTTGTTGGGGGCATACAGCTCCTGCTTGCTGATAAAGATCAAGAAGGCTGGCAAAAAGGAAAATGAACCAGGGATGTGAAGGAAAACAGAAAGAAGGAGGAGCTGATGGAAGAAAATGAACTGGTGGAGATATTCTGGTCTGCAGATGGTTAAGGGCTTATCCCAAGCGCTTTCCACTTCACCATCTGGCACTAGCTAAAACAGAAAGCTCTCAGGGAATTAGAAAATGTTGCTTTCACCTCAAAAATAACCCAAATATAGGGCTAATTATTAAGGGAAAATACCCAACTTGTTATGTAGTCAGGTATCCAGAGTTCAGAAGCTTGGAGAAAGCATAAGCAATCGAGGATGAGAGCTCTAAGCCCATTTTTTATCTAGCCAACATTCAGGGCAAAAACTAACCTTTGCTTTGAATTCACTTCACCTTGTTCCTGTGTTTGATGCTTCATGCAGACCTCACCATCCTACTTCTCTCATCCTTTCGTTTCAAAAATTCCTGCATCTGCAGTATCGTTGTGAATTGCTTCTTGGACATAACCTGGCACATGGGATGAGGGCTGATAATTTCAGTAGATATGTATGCTTTTTGTTCTGAAGGGAGATGGCATAGGTTAGAAAATGAACTGCCCCCTCTCTATCTGTGTTGTATTCTTGCTTCTCTAAGGGACATTTGGGGTATAATGTGGGGGGAAGACACGTTACAGACGGATAAAACATGGTGAGAAGCTGGTTTTATCTGCCTCAAATTAGACATGGAGACAGAAAGGACAGCAGTTTCTGGACATTAGGAGGAAAGTTTTTGTTTGGCAGGGTTTTTGAAACTCAATCACATATTTTTGTTTAACAGCTTGCAAGATAGTGTATTATAAGATTGAGTGAGTGTTTATGATCTGTGTTGGAAAAGGACCATGGGATGTAAGCTGCTGGTGAATGGTTTCAGCTTATGTCTGAAAGGCTGGCAGCGATGAAGGAGGCACTGTTTAGGGCCCTGAACCCTGGAGAAATGGATGCTGACCACCGTACATCTGCTCCATGGCTCCACTGGGGAGGAACAGTAGTTGTACCACTCCATGGTGGGATTTCAGCACACAATGATTACTTCACTCTGGTGTTTTTGGAGGAGGACAGCAACTTCCTTCAGTTTATACCTGCACTTGTATTTATTGCTAAGGGAATCTAGCTTCCCATTAAAAGCCTTTCAACTCAAATAGCTCCAACTGTTCTCCCCACCCCCCCCTTTTTTTTTGGTGAAAGCATGTAGGAAAAGACCTATGCTACCAAAGACAACTCTTCTCGCTTCTTATTCTTTAAAGGTTTTGCAAAATGTTCTTATTTAATAACAGTTATCTTTATGTAGTAGCTGTATCATTTCATAAGCTAATAGTTGTAAAGCACTGTCTACTTTGTTTAATGATGCTATTTTCCCAATATAAAACAGGTCTAATGGGTGTCAAACGTGAAAGCAATATTCCTGCAATTTATCACTTAAGCCTTCTTTCACTCTTTTGGGGTGAATTGTTGTATTTTTAAAGGGAAATTGATTGCCTTGAGTGAATTCTTTTATTCTTCTACATTAACAATTCATGAATGAAGCCAATAGCTGCAACACAATCTTCAGTTCCTTGTCCCACCAATAACCTCAGCTGTATCCTGGAGGGTAAACTCACACTGCATCAATCAGCTGTCTCCGTGGTCTGTAGCACAGCCATGTGAACTGTGGCTTACACTATGTTCTTGTTTGCTCCTTTGACTTTTGGCAGTAGGGAACTCCACAAAAATGAATTAACTGCTACAAAGTTTTCTGGTGTGCTGTACTTTACATGATTGGAAAGTTACGTTACTAGAAAGAATATAGACATTTACTCTGAGGTTCAGAACCAAATGCCAATGATCAAATGATCCTGTGCACCTTTCTTCTCTGCTCTCCTCTTTTCTCTAGTATTGTTAAGCATTGGGCCAGTCCAGTTTAAGAGATTCTGGGAGATTAAAGAGATTTCTGTTAGGGCACATTTTGGACTACTTATTTTTTTTTTTAATAATCCCACCACAAAAAAACAACCCCAACAACCCCAAACCAGCCCTGTAAAAATGAACTGGGAAAGGCAAAAAGACCAGAAGTTTAAGAATACATTAAGATTGCACCTTCAAATGAATTAATTAACTTCTTTCCATGAGCAAACCCTCTGCTTCTATTCCCAAATGAGAAATAAACACACAGCACTGGTCAGGCAGACATCCAAATGCCCAGATTCAGTGTAACTGTGTGCCCACAAAACTCATACGGAGAAAATGGAAGCTGTGAATGTGGACTTCAGCATAAGTTGTGAAGCCGGAGCTGTTGTGGAGGAAAACTCATCAAAGTCTGCTGTTCTGGCTGGCCTTCAGTCACTAATGAAACTTCTCTCTGGCATGTCCTTCTCCTCACTGCTGCTGAGTCCTCTCTTGAAAGCCACCTGTCCTTAAGCACATTTTCCTTCTTTACCAGCTTTTATTGTGGCTCAGATTCTCCACATAAGCATGGATATTCATGTGCCTTTTGCTGTTTTTGTTCCTCTCCATGTTCCTCTCCAGCCAAATTTGTTGTCTCTGTATGCAGCAGCCTGTACCCACACACAGCTCTGCACACCCTGGGTTGGACAAGAGCAGGCTTCACCCAGGAGGGGCTTGGGGGAACCCCTTGGGCTCTCTGGACACAATCATTTCTATCTCAGTTTCACCATGGTACTCAGTATGGCTGGTTATAACAATTTGTACAACAACAACAACAAATATATTGCTGGCTTACAAAAAACCAACCAACCAACCAACCAACCAACCAACCAACCAACCAACCAAAACATCTGAATGTCTTTCATTAAAAAAAAAAAAGCCATATTTTGTGACCAAAACCCAATAAAACTTAGTAAACAGTTTCTTTATTTCCTCAGGAAAACAATAAATGAAAATGTAAATAAGTAAATCCCCTTTTGTCATTGCAACTATATTAAGGAGAAGCTGCTGTGGCCTCGTTTCTTTAACATTTGACCTCAGTGGGATAGAGGAGATACAAAAGATTATTTGTTTGCATATCGTAAGATAACAAGCAGTACATCTGAAAATGCAAACCTGAGATGACTCTTCTTACAACTGATCCTGGAGAAGATGAAAAAGTAGAAAAAAAACAAAGGAAAAGAAAAAAAAGCAAGAGGCAGAGAAATTAATGACACACCTGTAGGTTGTATGAATAAGGATCTAAGAAAAGATCTGTGAAAATAATTAATTTTTCTGGTTCATCACTGAAATTTTTTAAAAGTCCCCAAGAAGTTTGATGTCCACCTGAACGTAATTTTTTTCCCTAGAATTAGCCACAATTGAAACAAATATTGCCTGGGATTAAATAAAAATGTTTATTTTATCTGAATTATTTTTTAAACTTTGATTTGAGATATTCTCTGAGATTTTAGAAAATAAAGTAAGAAGTACTTGAAAATAAAGGGATTGACTCATAGACATTTAAGCAGCACTGCTAAAATGGAAGAAAGAGAAGAACAAGTAATGATGGCACCTTTCACAAAGTGGAGCAGGAAAAAAATCTGGGTTGTGGAAAATCACAACTGAAATTTCCACTCTACGAAAGCTGCGGTGCAGACATGAATCTACCTTTCCTTTCCTATCCTCATGAACTTTATTCAGACAAACATTCAATAAGAGTTTATTTACATGTTCATTACTCAACAGGATATAAAATTATATCTATAATATAAATTGCAATTGGGGTCCCACGCACACCAGGAGGAATTAATGAGATGACCTTGCATCAGGGAGAGAGAAGATCTGCATCCTGTTCTTAAGCTGTGGCAAGACACAGAAAAGCTGAAGTTTTCTTGTTTGTCCAAAGCAATCCCTGGAAAATGGGATCAGAAATCCCAAGTCCTGGTTGTGCTGAGACTCCAGGAAAGCTCTGACCAGATAACCTTGATCGACAAAACATTTTACAAAGACAAGGGCAAGGTAAACTTCCCTGGACTACTCTGCAGTGTCATAAATGTTTGCAGAATTGACTGTTCCCTCCAGAGGCAGTCCCATGCTTTGCTGTCCCTGCTGCATACAAATGAAGTCACTGCACAGCACAGCAAAGTGCATATGCTGTGGTGTGACCTCCTGTTTGGTGACATCCATCAGTGAATTGCTCTGTGGTAGTGGCTGTCTGAAAATCAGCTGGTACATGAATTTCTGATTTCACTAAAACCCAATCAATAAGGGCATATAGCTTTAGTGTTCTCATATACCTGCTCTGTGAATAAAGTAAATGAAATATTTGCACAGACTTCTGTGATTCTTTTTAAAGGGCCAGACCAGAAATTGTAGTATGTCAGGAGCTCTAAGGAGCGGACTACAGACAAGCAGCATTTTATGCACAGGAACGGCAAAGGACCCTCTTCTAAGGGGAGGAAAAGGAAAATCAACCTCAGTACCAATGAACACTTATAAAAAATCTTGTAAGATTAATTTGGCATAAGTTAGTATTGCATTCTTGGATGCTGGACTCCTTTGAGCAGGTAATTCTGATTAAACTAAAGAAGCATTATAGATAGCTGTTTAAATATAAGCATATATCCCAGCTATACCTATACTTGCATAGAAATTTGTGAAAAAAAATTTCTTTTGGCATGATAACTGTAAGGATATTATGGGGGAATTTTATTTTTCCAGTAAAAAACAAAACCATTAACCAACCCGAATATTTTGCCGTTATGGAAAGATTAGGTACCAAGTGGAAACAATGGCTCACTTTGTATTCTGATAAGTAAACTGGGGCAAATCAAACAAAAGTGCAAATAGCATTCTCAAAACAACCGGAGATTCCTCTGTACTGAGTGTGTCACTAAGCACAACATGCCCTGGCTCCTGAAAAATTTCCATGACGAATTGGAAACCTTCTGAAAAAAAATTGCTACTAAGGCTAATACAGAGCTATCCGACTTGGACCAAAAAAGACCCAATGCCCCTGGTGGCAACACTGAGAAAATATAAACACCTGTTATTTTCTGAGGTTCATTCTTAGGTATTGTCTTTTAGTTACAGATAGTACGTATGGCTTTGTGAGTAAGAACAGCAGTGCCAACGTGAGACAGGGGGGTTATTATTCCTGACTGTTTTGTTATTGTTCTTAAAACATTCTTCTGCTAAGAAACAGTGCAACAAGATAAAAACAATGATATTATACTCAGGAGAAAAAAACAATGGCTTTAGAAAAACAACTCTGGGAAATGGAGAGGAGGCTTTGCAAAAGAGCTCTTGTTTTGCTTTGCAAGGGTTTACATGGGACTGAACACACATAATGGCTAAGTGCAGAGACTGAAGCATCTAAAAGAGCTTTTCAGAAGTTTACTTAATAGATAAATGTTTTACATCAAGGACAGATGATAGTAACTTTCCTTGTTCTGAGTTTTTTGATTCTGATAACGGTGTGGGTAAAGATAAACATATTTGCTCATGTTTATTACTGTTCTAGTGAGAAAAAGACATTTGATTAAAACTGTCATTTTCCTTTCAGCTACGGAAGTTATATGCTAGTCTTTGGTGTTCAGTAAGAGTTTTATGTCATCTCAAGCATTAAAATTGGTTGGTGCCCTGTCTTAAAATCCTTCTTGCCAGTCCTCTTAATTTTTGCTCCTATCTTATTCTCGAACTCCTTTTCCAGCTGTCCACAATTATAAAAGCAAATGATTTCAATATGATGCAAAAGAGTAAACAAACCCTTAACCTGCAGTTGTTCTAAGCACTGTGAAAGAACAAATAATAATTTTGACAGGTAGACAGGAGACAGGTCAAAGTGATCTGCTGAAAGTCTGCCTTCAAGAAAGGGCAGCAATGCAAAGCTTCTTTTCCTTTCTTTTCTTCTACTTTTGCTTTCTTTCCTTCCCATCACTCTCCTAAATTTCAGGGTGACCCAACGGCATTCATAGGTATTGAGCTAAAATAGTCAATGACTTTGTTCACAGCAAATCATTTCTAAGGCAGATACTGCAGAAATATATGATTTTCCTCCAATTTTTAAAGAGTAGTATGAGATCCCTTTGCTTTTGCATGACATAAAGATCCATTACCATTTTCTCAATATATTGCAATAAAATACACTCTGAACATTAACTACTTAGAGATATGGTAACAAGAAACCTTCTTTCATGAGGAAAAGTTTGGACACTGGAATGGGAAGGGTGTCGCTCACCAGCTTTTCTTTCTAATTCTCACTATTGGAAGAAGATATCCCATCCCATTAAAACAAGGCATGTTTGAAATAATAATCTGGAACCCTAAATTATGGACGTTAAAATAATCTTGCAAATTCTGCAAAATATTTATAGAGACATCTATATATATTACACATATATCTTTATATGAGTAATACACTTTAAAATTCTTTTTAAGGACCTCCTGTGTCTTTTTCTGAAAATTCATTCATGTTCTCAAGTTTTGGCCATCCCCCAGGCTATGGAGATTGGACTTTTCTCCCCTCTAATGGCAGCTGGCACCAATCATCACTTTCCAGCAGCTACCCTGCTAGTATGTGGGCAGCCTTATCCTGATCTGAGGACAAAGGGCAGTTGTCTGTTCTGGCACTCATGGCCTTGTCTGATTCACGGGGGATTGCAGTGGGAGCTGGGGCAGGGAGGAGGTGGGTCCTGGCCACAGTGTCCCGGAAGCAGGGTGGTGGCTGTAGGTCCCGATGTCCCTGTGACCAGGGCTGCCACGTGGGGTTTGGAGGTGTCAGGGTGCACTGGTGGCCAGTGCTGGTCACAGACCTGGACTGTTTCTGCAAGTGTAGGGCGATGGGCTCCAGGAGGCACCACCAACCCACATTAGAGGCCTTTGTATTCTGTAACTCTCAGCTACACATTTGCTTGTGTTATTACTTCTCATGCTGGCAGGCTTAAACTACCAAGGGTAATCCTGGGACAAGCTACAATTACAACTTCTTTCTGTTGTGGAGACATGACCTTTGACTGTTTGATTGCAACTGGCTTTGGATCAGGGCCTGTAGCCAAAGCTGTGTCGCTGCTATAACATGTGACACTCTCTGCAGAGCCTCTAAGTATAAGCCATCACTTCTCTGATCTCAAATACACATAATTGCAATGAGCTGTGAGATCCTCCAGCATTTCACAGCATATAGAAGAGATTTATTAACAAACATGTTCTGTTTGCAGATAGAGAATTATACAGAAAGCCAAATTTTTAGTTTTCATGAAGAAGTGAAGGCTAGTGTGTGAAGAAGGGGTGAATTCTGGGCGGGGTGTGTGTGTGTCTGCACATGGGGACACACCTTTTCCATGTATGACTTGGTAGTTCTATGAGAACAGATCTGCAGAGGAGCCAGAAAAATCTGACAAAATGGTTGTAGCTTTACAGTCCCGTTTAGGTTAAAACACAACTACTAATAAAGGTGATATGGGCATTCCACATTCTGTTGCTAGATAAATTTGGGTCATGTCTTTTACATACAGAGCAATGGTAAATTCTTCTTAGTAATCCATACACACAACAGAATGATATTTCTGAGCTCATGAAAGAATTGTGGCTAAAACTTTAGCAATCAGAATGCTACAAAGGGTATGTCACCATCTCAGCTTTAGGCACAACACAGAGCTGTCTGGATCAGTGATACTCTGCCTTCAGCTCTCCTATGCTGTGCAAGCTGAGACCAGCCTGCTCTGACAGTAAAGTGGGCCTGTGAGAGGTACACTGCAGCTACCAGTGCACTGAATATCACTGAAACTTTCAGCATCAAAAAACAACCCCAAAAAACTCTGTCAAAAGCAACTGCCCTGTCAACCTCTACATAATCCCGTTTATCTGTCACACATGCTTTATAAAAGCATCAGCCTATTAAATTCAACAGAGTCAACTTCAAACTTACTAAAAAGGGAACAGAACACAATGAAAATATTTTGGTCAGGCACGGTACAATATTTATGGCCTTTCTTCCCCACCACAGTTATGCTATAGATGTATTTTATGTGAGTAAATCTCGTTAGACAAGCAGGTGTTTGCAAAACATTACAAATGCAAAAGAGTATAATGAGTACAGTTCCAGAGAGGATATTCTGGGATGCTCCAAGCCTTGCTTGGGCAGCTTGTTTAAACATCAGGTTTTTAAGTGAAGTGCCTTATAGAAGTTTTGCAGCAGTGCTCTTAATGACTGCAAAAAAATTATCAGGAAACAGAATAAGGTCAGCTCTCATTTTCTTTCAGCTAACTACTCCAGCAATCCTATTCTCAGTTTTTTTTTCACACACATGAATTCTGCGTTAGAGGGAATATGTGTTTCCTTCTTCCTCTCCTCCCAGGCATCCTCCCGACGCTACCCCACCTCCATTGCTCCATCTTATGCCCCTCGGTCTAGGGCTGGGTTTTCTGCCGGGCCCCCGCGCCCAGCTGTGCCAGCGGTTTCCAGCTGTGCCAGCGGTTTCCAGCTGCGGCGGCCCCCGGCAGGTGGCACTCAGGCTCCGCGCCTCGGGGCGCCGGGGACGGGGCGCCTGCGGACGCGCTCTGCAGCGCCGGGACGGGACGGAGCGGCTCTTTCTGGGCTTAACCCGCCGGCAGCAGCATCTGCCGTGAGTGTCCCGCGGGCGAGCGCGGCCGTGCGCCGGGGAGGTCACGCCGCACGGCCGGGGGCAGCCCGAGGCGGGCGCGCCCTTCCCGGACGGAGTGGAGGCTGGCGGCTGAGCATATCCAGTATCACTGCAAATCCTCATGGAAGGAGAATTTAAAGCACAGTTATTATCCCCAGGGGGAAATGCCTGCATCGAGAGGGGAATACATATATATATATGCGTACTGTAACTCCTACTCGTGTTAATGGGAATTATGTGTTTAAATCCCCAAATTCCAGCGTACAAAGATGAGACTGTCCCCGTAAGGCTCTGAATTATGCATTTGAATTAAATCTGACTGTTGGGAAACTCATAGTGTTGTGGCTCTTATTATAAATTTATACTTAGTAGGACTAAGTTTCACCTGAAACAACAGAGCCTGAAGTGTTATTTGTTCCAGCACATTATTTTGTTAGATGTGATAATCAGCTCACAGCAGGACCGTGAGAGGCTACTCAGCTTGTTGACAATTCTGGGTCCCATCCAGCTTCAAGCAGCTTCTGAAGCAGCTCCAAAGGCTGCAGAGGGGGATCCCAAACCTGGATTTTCAGGAAGACGTGGCCAGGGCATTGCTGACTGTCCACAGTCGCTTCCCAAGACATCCCTTTTCCTTGGGGGCAGAGTTACCTGTTCCGTTTGGAGTACACTCCCACCCCAAAGCAAAGACTACAGGCAAGGCTCAGCAGAGGTGCTGCTGTCCCCAGCCCCCTGTTTTTTTGCCAGGTAGATGAGATTTTTGTCTTACGAGTTCAGTGCCTAAAAAGGCAGTCTGAGGTGGAGAAGGAACTTCAAATCAGTTCTCCTTGACTTACTGGGCTACTCTGTGGATTATTTCAGAAATTACGTGACTTAAGGGAATGACTTCTATTAGCATTGCCTTTGAATTAGGAAGGTGCCTTTCACAGGAGCTTTTGTCCCACATTTGTCATCTCAGCCTCAGATCTGTTTTAATCCCAAGGTATCCCTTCTCTCAGGGCTGCACATTTTCCCTTAGGTCTGAAAGGAAGGAAATCCTGTCCTGACCCTCATGTGTCAGCAGCTGGATGTGGTGAGTAGCCATGGTGCCGCAGGAGGGGTGCCATGGAGTTGGGGGAGTTCCTAATGAGGAAACATGTCTAAAGAAGCATGTCCATCGCTTCAGCCTACCCTATCTTACCTTCACCACCTTATTATACAGCCCAGCACCCACAGGGAGGAGAACAGAGAAACACAGAGGACAGCTGTGGAGGGCCTGAGGCAGCAGTGCATGCATGGCAGGGAGGGGTCCCCTTTCCAGGGGTGTCCAGCTTCTACACCTTAGGGATGCAATGGAGCTGGGTGCCAGCGTGAGCTCCAGGGCCACAGTGTACAGGGATGGCCATAACCATGGTGCGAAACAACTGCCAAACAGCCCCTCACACCTCCCATTTAGTCTTATTTTGTCCTCCCTCCTGTCTCTTTCTGTTCAGTGTTCAGACACTTCATTCCTCTCAGCTACCCCATGTGAGAGCAGCCATGCGTAGCCTCTAATCCTGTGCAGTCCCAAGGTTAGGCTGAAGCAGACCAGCACTTAATACCACCCCCAATTTAAATACCAATCATAGAGACAGGGAATTGCTTTATTGTGAATGTATCCTTAATCTATCAAGTTATTTAGAACAGCACAGTTAATTATTTTTAAACCTCACTCTCCTACTTTAAGCCTGGGTGTGTCTCCAACAAATTTACTTCCAAATCTTGTAATGGAATAGAAGTATTGCCAGTCCTCATTAAAAACACCATAAAAGCCTCAGCAGCAGTGCTGTGTTCCTTGTAATGATTTGTTTTACTGATAGATCAAACAGCCTGTTGACAATGGTTGACTGCAACTGACAGCCTCTTCTAATAAGATAAAGAAGTTGTATATTTTATTGATTATAAAGCAAATTGGGTTTTTGTCCCTTTAAATTTTTTATTGGCTAAAATTGGAGAACTTAGGCCTTGGAAACTGCAACTTGCCATGACGTTACAATGAATTATAATCCTAACCTATTCGTACTTCCTCAAAGGCCTGACCCGTTTGCCTGCCTTGAAAGCATGTTGTAAAATGCCCTGCATTTACATACATATTTTCAGGAGCTTTTTATTCAAGAACTGCAGCAGACAGGAGAAAGAGAAATGGGCTGAATGGGCAAGAGTTCTCGAGATCCTGGAATTTTAAGAGTCTTGTAATATCTTGTCACAAGCTGCGAGCTCGAGGCAGACATTTTCAGATAAGGTTCTTAGTTTTTCATTACACAGGAGTTGAAATTTTTAATCCTTTCTGGCTATGAAGATCTGTGTTCCTGAACATCCTGGGGATGGAGCCCATATTGCTGAAATAAATCTAACACTTTCTAGATCAATTTTTAGGGTCAGATCTTACAGAAGCTTAAGGCAAATCAAGATTTTTAAAGACCAACTGCCAATACTGGGACCACCAAAACTGCTCCCAGCATTTTTCTTGCAATCTCCCTGCCTGAATCCATGCTGTGCGGGCATCTTCAGCTCTGCCTGTGCATTTGCACAGAGTGGAGCAGGTAGACGGGGATGTATGACTGAGTGACACTCAAGTCCCCTGCCTGGCACTGGCACTGGCACTCTTTGAAGGGGGAGGCCAGTGAACACCTCTGACCATCAGCACAGAGCACCTCAAAAACATCATAGTGTCAACTTTATGGTTCTAGCAGAAAGAGAAAGGGAAGAAGAACTGCCTGTCCCTTCCCTGACACATCTTTGTAGGTAAGAAAGCCGGAGCACCTGACTGTCAGTAAAGCTGCACAGTTGAGACAGCAGCATGAAGAAGCCCTGACTCCTGGTTTCCAGTCTCAGGGCTATTTTTGTTCTGTTGCTCTTCCTGCTCTTTTCCTGCTCATCCATAGCAGTGATAAATGAGGAGGTGAGGGTGGGGTGGGGGAAGTTTTGGAAGGAGCTGTCAGGGCACAGGCTTCCACCTACTGTCACAGCCGCTTCCAAAGGGAGAGACATTCTGGCCCCTCTTGGGCCCACGATTTCTTGCTTTAGCAGCTGAGAAACGTCAGGAAAACATATCCCTACTGTGCTGAGTAGCAACTCACAGGCAGGTTTCTGGCAAACACTCCCAAAAAGTCAGAGATGTAGATTTGAACCCTTACAGGAGCTGGAGCATGTACTACCCAGACCCACTGCTCCCAGTTACTAGGCACTTCAGGATAAGTGTATCAGTGTCACCACTGCAGCTGGCTATGAATCAAGAGTGTAAAAAACAACCCTTGCTCTGTTATTATGTAACAGGATGTAGGTTACATCTCCTAGAAATGCTGGATCTGGCACATGATGACAGCAGTTACCTTCCTAGAATTCACATGTGTTTTAAAAGGACAGACTATCCCCGCGCTCCTCTTTTTCTAAACTAGTTGGTATAGGTGAGAAAAAATTACAATGTATCAGATACCACAACACCCTGAAAAACATCACTCTGGACTGAGCATTTTATCCATATGACCCTTTCCATGTTCTCAGCCTCAACGTCTTTCAGTAAGGAGGAAAGAAAACACACACACACAGAGTGCACAGCAAGTGACAAGGGAGAAGGGAAACAGTTTCCAGTTGCTTTAGGGTGGGCAACTTGTGTGCTGCTGCCCACGAAGTGATGAGGCACTTCAAACCAATGCCAGCCGTCTGCAACTACCACGGCACTCTGGCCTCTGATGGACCTCTGTCCCCGTGTGAGGGATCTGCCCTAGATCTGCATGTCTGGTCTGTCAGCCTGGACACTGGATCTGAAACCCAGCTTTCAAACTGGTAGTAGTTTCACGAATGGTGACCTACTAATTACACCCACAGTTTGGTGCTGACGTACCTTATTTTATTTTAAAATTATCTGAAGTTGTTTAGTAACTCCACCACAGATTTCAGTGGGGTGCTTGAGCTTAGGAGACGGGTTTGAAAATTTTGACCCAAATATATGGGTTATTACCAGGTAACATCCGTTCACTCACAAAGAGGATCAGTTAAAAGCGGCTTGCAGTGCAACTGTTCATGCTATCTCTGTCCTACAGGGAAGGAAAGTCCTTTGGTTTCCTGTTTGTTGATTGGGTGTTTTCTCCAGTGCTCAAGTCAGTTAAAGGAAGAAAAAAAGTTAACAGAGCTTCATAGAAATATTGCATTCTTTCCCAGAGTGGAGGCAAAACAAACAGTATTTAAAAGTAAACAATCTCTACCAGCAGATCTTTTCCCCTTTTATTGCACGAATTACAATGCCCTTCAGCCAGCATAAGGCAGAGAAAGTTCTGCCAGGAAAAAGAGTTATTTGAAAAAGTTTACTTTAAACTTTAGTTTGCTTTGCTGCACGCACACACACACACATATAAAAGAACAGGAAAAAAGAAGAGAGAATCTTTCTTCTTCCACTTTAGTGCTAGGTAGAAAGAAAATGGATTTCTCTTTATCGACTGGTATGTGATTGGCAGAAGTAAAGGCACGTTTCCTCATGGTCATGCCTCTGTGCTCAACCATGACCTGGAAGAACATTGTGAGAGATAAAGCAGGACTGTCCTGTTCAACAAGGACACACAGAGCAGTGGAAAAAACAAAATATGAGTGTCTCTGATCATTCCACTGATATAAACAGCACAAAGCTACCAAAGCCAAACAGCGTAATTTGATTATAATATAACTTCTCAATGAATCTTTTTCTTCTAAATCTCTGTCCTTTTTGTAATAAGGACAAAAATTGCAGTCTGTTTTCATTCTCACTCTTGTAAGTCTGGAGTAACTGGAAAAGAGATAAAAAAGCTCTTTGTCGGCTAGGACAAAAATTCTGACAAAAAAATTAAGTGTTCTCAAAACAAAACCCACCAGCTTTTGTGAAAAATGTTCCCATTTCTGATCGGTTCTAATGTTTTCATTTGAAACAGACTTCTTGATCAGAAGTTAATAAAAGTGTGTTGTGAAATACTCAGAGCATTTAATAAAATGCGTAAGAGAAATAGGTGGTTTCGCGAAGACTTCATAATAGAATAAGAAAAAAATACAAAGGAAGATAGAAAGAGATTTCTAGCAATGTATAAGCAGAGGGGGATAAAACTGAATAGCAGTTGGATTAGTGCAGCATGAGTTTGTTTTTAAAGTACATCCCTTTTCTGCACTTCCACCCTCTCCTGTTTGCCCCACAACCCTGACCTTGCTCCTCCCCATTTCAAAAGAGCCGTCCCTTCTTATTTCCCTTCTGACCTGCATTCCTCACAGCTGGCTGTAATGTGGCGATAAAGGCACCAGTAAACCCAGCCAGCTTGCCTAAGATCAGAAGATATGGAGGGTGATGTTAGCAAATTAACTGATTGGTATAAAACAAAGGGGAAAAAAAAGCTGTCAGGAAGTTGAGAACTTTTGAACCCATTTAAACAAATACGTGGCAGAGGAGCAGGCTTGTCTGTTACAGGAATAGCGCCTGCAAGAGCCAAGCCAGAGCTTGGAAACTACAATCAGATGCAGCCTCAGAGAGCAGCCCCTGGTAGGGGGACAAAGCTGTTTAAGAAAGGGGAGTTCCTGCCTGGCAGAAGGCAGGACACAATGGGATGCTCCTCGCTGCCCTTGGTGGCCCTGGCAAACCTGTGCTCCAGACCCTCCACTCTGCAGCACCTGCAAAAGAGCAAAATCTCTTTGTGCACTCCCCTTGTGACTGTGTGTTTAAGGGCCCTGGGCTGGTAAAGAAAGCATGCTGTACTGAAAATAATTGCGTTTAAGACACACAGAGACCCATTTATTTAGTACAATTAACTGGCTTTCCTGCTTCTCCACCAGACTAAGAGGGTTAATACCTTCCTCCTGGGCTGGCCTCCAGAGATACTGCTCTCTGTTGCTCCAGCTGGCTTTCAGAAATCTCCAAAGTTTTGCTGTCCTCATTAGTGACAGATGTGGGAGTTACATTTCGAAATTTAGTGTCCCTAAAGTAAAGAATTGTGAAATCTCAGGAACCCGCAGAAGAGCTTTTAACTGTGCCAGTGGTACTGATCATAGAAAACATGCCCTCATGTAATGCCGAACACGAGGCTTTATTACCAACAACACCACTTTCCTTTCCCCTCTCCACTTTGTCACAGAATTCCAGCGCAGCTTTCCCTGGGAGCCTCCTGCTTGGCTTTTGCTGTTCCCCCTGAGCCCGACAGCATGGTGCCTCACTGCAGTGGGCACACTGGGAACGGGCTGGCAGCACTGTGTCCTGAGCTACATCCCACATGCCTCCCTCTGTCATGATGGCACAGCCCCAGCCGCCTGCCCCAGCCAGAGCCAGCCACTGGTTCTATCCTGGAATCAGCCCTGCTATTCCAGTACATTTATTACAATTGACACTTAAAATAACCTGAACCAGAACCCACTCAGCCACTGTCTTTGTCATGAAAGTGGACAGAATTTTTCATCAGCTCCATACTTGTGAACCACCTCTGGAGCATGCCTTTGTTACAAATTCCCTTCCTCTCTTCCTGATACAGAAAGGGGAGACCTGAAACGTGGCTGCATTCCTGGGGAGGACATTTGCTTTGTCAACCAGACCATACCATTTATATGCAGAACCTGACAGGTGAAGCCTCTGAGGTCAGCCTGCACTGGCACTGTACAAGGCTTGGAGAAGAGATTATTGCTTCATTGTCATCACTCACAGCCCATCACCAGTAGCTCTTGTGCCTAGAAAAGACTTGTTAAAACTGTCACTTGTACCATCTTCCATTAGTATTGCTTTGATTTCGGTCTGGGGAGGAGGCCTAAAATAGCCATGAAACATGGGATCATTTCTGAATGGGCTTGAAGTAGAGGGTACGTAGTAGAGAGAATCTAACTTTTTGGTCATTCAAGTAGTTAAGATAACACTGACCACTTGAAAGGATAGCTTACTTTAAAACATGGTTTTATGTAACTATTGTACCCTGTGCATGACCAGAGAGCACATTTCTGTCCATCCTTCTCTGCACAGACATACAACATGTGCAGAGAAAATATCTCTGAAATGGATGCAGCCTAACGTTGCCAGATCCAGAAGGATGCTACTCATTTGTAGCTCACAGAACACGTATTCGATGCACACAATGTCTTTCTGAAGAAAACAATAGTTTTAAAGGAGAAAAAATGACTAAACGACCATTCAAACCATGCAACAGTATAAGCAGATCTCACAGGCTCATATGGTTTCAGGAAAACTGTGCAGAACCACAGGGTCTTTCCCCTTCTTCTCTCTTACTGTAAACCTTTTCCTGATCTTCCTGCAAGATTATTCTGTCTGATTCAGTAATGTGTAGTATTTTTAGTCTAGAAATGTTGCAAAAAAGTCATTCATCAAAAAGATAACACATAGGATATAGTTTGAAGTTTGTTCAGGGATCAGTTGATTTTTTTTCAATTTTTTTTAGCTTCAGGGAAGACATCCTTGCAAAATTATGATTTGATGCTACTTTCATTTTCCCAATAATCCATAATCTGTGTTGCACCCAGACCCCGAACCTCCTTTGAGTGCTAACACCTCCTCTCCCCCAGCACTACTCCCCTTTCCTTTTGGCAACTACAGTTATTCATGTAGGGAACCATAAGGTTCTCTAGATGATGGCTCTCGACTATCCATTTTGTCCCAGAATTTATTCTTTTATCTTTTTTTCCCCCCCTCTTTGAAAACTTTACATATTAGTGTTAGGATGCATTCATGCTTTTGTTTTGCTGCTTACCACGTATCACTGGTTTTACCTTTGTTTCCCTATTGCAGCAGTGATATCCTTTACTCACTCCAAAGCCCAGTGTTGCACTCCAGCCTTCTCAGCTGTGCTGGGGGCTTAGACTGGGGACTGGAAGACAACTGCAGGTCAGCTGTGGGTGCTGGGTGCATCACAGAGGGAAGGTCTCTGGGTAGGTGCGTCCTCATCAGTACCTGCCAGGGGAGGATGGACACTTGGTCCTGCCCCATCCACTTGGAGAGTGTATGCACTACTGCCTCTGAGAACAAGGAATCAAACCCCAAAGTCTTTAGGAGTTGTATTATAGGTATTAAGCGTCAATCGTAATGAAGACAAAGCAGACCTGAGCATCAGAAGGGAGATTATCCTTCAGTAGGACCGGCCCTGTAATTTCAGTGAGGCTATACTTTGCCTTTTCTGCTTCAATGCGACCCACCTGCCAGAGAGGAGTACACGCTGCCTCTCCCTTAGCTGGCATCTGTACTAAATGGGTTACAGCTGCTACTCACCTCATTTCGGGCCTAACCCCTTGACGACAGAAGCCATGACTCGTGGGCAGGATTTTGATGAGTCCTAGCTGGGTATTTGCAATTGGTATTTCTTCAGCTCTCTTACACAGCGAGGAGCATATTTTCAGCTTAAGAAGTTTGACCTGATCTTTCATCTTGAGCATAAATGAGCTCATACTAATATGGCTAAGGTGGGTGTTTGTAAGTGGAAGCAAAAACCTCACATATGTTAAGTGACAGTGACAAAATCAAAACTGGCTGAGCAGTAGTAAAAAAAACAACTTGAATTTCACTTTAAAAAGAAAAAAAGAAAAGGCTCATAAACATCATGGAATGAAAAACAGCTAAATAAATTCCACTACTGATAATGAGCAGGAAGCCCAGTGCTTGGGATCATGAGTTTATGCAAATCTGTTATTACTGCAAATTGGCATCCTAAGACCCTGATCATACAACACTTGCACATATGCTTAACTTTATGCACATGAGCAGCCTCATTAACGCCAAAGACTTAGTCGTGCATAAAACTGAGCAAATACATGAGTGTTCGTAAGATTGGGATTTAAACACAAGGGAGAGAAAACAAATTTACTGTATCATCAACAATTAATTTTGAAACCCAACAGAAGCCAAGGTGATGCCAGAAGTGTGCATAGTGCAGAAACATTCAAAGAGAGAGGAAAGGGATTTTGAAGAGTGTTGCCTTTAACTCAATCCATTAGACCAAATAATGGTGGGCCAGACACAGGAGGAAAATGTCCCTGCCCAGATTAAAACAGAATTAATTCTAACAAAGTAAACTGGATTGTCTCTTAAAAATGTGGTTTTCAAACTTAGTTATTATAAAGAAGAACAGTTTATAATCAACTTGGATTTGACTAAATTATTCAGCAGTGTCTCACGAAAGTCTTACAAAATTAATTTAAATGGCGTTAGGTTTATGGGGATTCAGAGCTGACTGCAGCATTTATATAAATAGTTACAACAAATACAAAGGCTTACATTGGAGGGAGGTGCTTATTGCACTGCAGTGAAGACTGATGGTCAGTCTTGGAGCTAGTTTTAATTAGAACATTCAGCAGTGCTTCAGGAAACAGAGGAGCTCCCCTATGTTACGAAATTTGACAAAAATATAATTTTTCCTTGGGAATACAGAAGAGTAAATACAATAAAATTTGAGTACTTGCCAGCAAGACAAGGAAAAAACCAAAAAGCTGTAAAACAACATCTGTGGAAGTAAAGTTGCTGCCAAATTTAAAGGGATAGTTCTGGAAAAGGAATTCTGGGAAGAGTGCAACCCTGCACTGGGAAGATGTAAAATAAGGCTTCTACAAAACATAATTGTTATCATAAATAGAATCAGTCATACCTTATGTTTATGTTTCATGATAACTTCAGTGTGCTTTTCAAGCATTTTTTTTTTTTTGTTCCACTTGGGAAGAAATAGAGTTCTTTCTCAACAGTCAGTTTTACTGTTACTTTTTGTTGTGTATGGATTTTTTTTTTTCATACTTTCTCTTCTTCTGACCCAGTAGGATTGCTGCTGTCAATATTGCTGTGTAGCAGTAAAGCTGATGGAATTATTGTATTTCATATTAGTCACATCTTGCAGCTTGTTTTGAAACAGCAGTTCCAGGGCCTCCAGGTTCCATGTGTGGCTGTGGATCTGACTCCTGGATATGTCAAGGGCTCTTGGTTCTCCATAAGGTTTGTTCAGGGGGGTTGTCATGGAGATACAGGGTTTGAAAACAGCAGTCCTGTGCTTCTGTGATTGCCTCTCCGTGGACAGGCTGCCCACAGCGATGGCCGTGAGGGCTGAGCTGGCAGGGAGCCAGGCAACTTGTGAAAACGCTTCAGCACGTCTGCAGTTGACAATTTGGTTGTGTCTAAATGGACTATCAGTGCATTGATGATCAACTGTTTTCAGGTCTTCATCCATCTTAATTTTATATAAAAATTACATGGGGGTGACTTTGGTGAGGTGGCATTGTCACTTCTGTAATCTCAGAGCACAGCACTGAATGTATGAGAACAAAGGGAAGAGACTAACACAGGCTGGAGCAGGTTGTTGGCTGGGGCCCTCCTCCTACCACCTCTTTCCCCAGAGGAAAGAAAGTTTTAACTTTCTTTATGGGTTTTGACTTTTTTATCTCATCTCCCCAGATTTCAAAGAAGGAGGTTGGGCTTCTCCTGGGGTTAACTGGCACATGGCAAGAGTGTGATTATGAACTGGGCTTTAGGAACTATTATGATAAAGATATAAAAAGTGATGTTATTGATGAGAAAAGTGATGTTGGAGGTGTAGCAGCTGGAGGAATCAGCCCTGAAAATATTTGTTCTGCTTCATGCAATCATGTGCAGCATTGTTTTATATGTCTGGTCAACAAGGTGCACAAGTCTCCAAATTCCTGGCTTCAGAGCTTCACCATGTTCTGAGTTGAAGGTCTGTGACAACTGGAGGCTAGAGAAAAGTCTGAAATAAATTTGCACGGTGTTTACCTTGTTTTAAATGACTACCTGCTTCATTCCAGAGGTAAAGAGATGATCTGTTTATTAGCACAGCTTCAGCAGACTGAACCTCCTAAAGGCTATGGTGATAATATTGCAGTTTCTTTGAAATACAATTCTAATTCTTTGAGGGAATATTTATTTCAGAATATATGAGTCTTTACCTTATTTATTGTATCCTGAAGCACACCTTGAAATGCAACATTGAACACAAATTTCTATTTGGTTTAATGGGAAAAATTTCTCCATCAAGCATTTACTTTCAGAGTGAAATCATAACATTTTACTTTTTATCTTGCTGGTCAATCCCTGATTTGTTTTTACTTTTTTATTTTTCCTGTTGGCCCCACTGGACATGTCACACGCCTCTAAAAAGTGTGTAATCTTATAAAGTGCTGACCAAAATTCTTAGTTTTCAAACCAGTGAGCTAGTAGATCTGATAATTAGATTACGTGAATTTACTTTTGGAAAAGAGTTTGCATAGCACTTGAGTGCAAGTTTGCATAACAAAATTTTAACTAGTGCCTGCTTATTATTTTCCTGATTTGATACCATAGACTCATAGAACAATCCAGGCTGGAAGGGATCTTAGAGGGTCATCTCATCCACCTTCCTGCTCAAAGCAGGGTCAGGTATGAGATTAGGTTACTGGGAACTTTATCCAGTCTTAAAAACCTCCAAAGATTTTGACACAACCACACAAGATCTCTGGGCAACCCTTTCCAACACTTAACTGTCCTCACAGTGAAACGGTTTTTCCTCACATCTTGCTGAAACCTCTCTTTTTTCAATTTATGTCCAGTGTCTCTCCTCTCTCTGCTGGGGCTTGTGTAACTAAGGGTTGTGACAAATAAACCCTTTCATTTCTTGTCAGTACATCTGCATGCACTAGGAAGGACAATTGCAATATCCTTCAGGGTCTGAGGCAGGGAATCTAAAAAAAAAATTTTCGGCTCTTTATGTGCTGTATTAAAAGATGAAAACTCCTCCTTGTATGTAAGGAAAACAGAGTTTCAATGAAGATCTGACCCAGAGACAGGAGAGCAGTTTTCCTATAAAAGATGTTCTTTCATTACAAAGACTATTGTAAGCTAAACATTTATGATATATTTTCTTTCCAAGGAAATTTTTTCAATCTCCCTGAGCATGCTGAAGTCATTATATAGTTACTAGAGATGCTTTGTCCAGATCAGTTTACTACAGGTTACAGTTCTGCAGGAGATTAAAAATGATGGGCTGGTAGATACCCTTCTAAAAATACACTTTTAAGTAATATGTATCTGCATTTCCCAACCTTAGAAGAACATATACAACAGCAAAGGAAATACAGAAAATAATTGAGGGCAAACGATATGTAACAATGAGAACTTTTACCACTGTATTTATTTAAATGAATGGAAATGTCAAAATGTGAAAGCAAAGCACTCCAGTTTATTCACATATTTTACATTCAAAGGATCAGGAGATTTCTTTAGTATTTTTTTGAAAAATAGGCTCCTCTTTTTTCAAAAAACTTGACAGAGGCATGGAATATACTTAATGAAGCCTGTCATTTCAGTGCATACAATGAAAACCTTGTGTACATGGAAAAAAAGATAAAAAACCAAAGTTGACCATTACTAAAAAAAGACTTCCTTTAATATAAATAAAATTCAGAATAGTGCTTTATTTTAACAGACAACACAACAGTGGGATTTATTAACAACTACATATTTACAGTGTGTCACTGGTAAAAATACTGGGTTTCATCTGATAGCCTAGACACTTCCTGAGAAGGCAATGTGGACAGGAGATTGCTCAGCACTTCACATAATTTAGGTGCTAAAAGGGTGAAATTAAAGCATACTTTTCAAATAAGTCAGATGCCATAGGTGGAATGGTTGATGCATTGTGTTTAAGTCTGCTCTGCCAAACTTGCACCTTGATCCTCCCTTTGATTTCAGTAGTTCTATTCATACTCCTAAGGTTAAGTGCAGGATTGTTTCAAACCCAGGAGCCTCAGAGGAAGACAACTGCTTGACTCAAAGATGCTATGAGTAGAGAAAATTGTTGTAATTGCAATTTTACATGGTGCAGAGGCATATTACCTTGAATTTAAATCAGTATTCTTCTGTGTGGGTGATTTCTACCAGTTTAATTTGATCCTACAAGGTCTGGATTCCAAGTATCTCTATGAAGTGACAAACCTGTGAAAGCATCTTCTTCCCACAGCCTCCAAAATCATAGTGCCAGTTAAGCAGATCTCAGTCTGTTTGGCAATTAAGTAAAACAAGAACCAGATCTTTTTCAAAGTATTCAGAAAATAATCTTTCAGTTATAAAATGACTGTCCCACCATTCTTGTATCAGATCTGACCTCAGCTCTTTAGATCTAAACAGTTCTTTAGAAGTTATAAAAATAAAGGATTGATTAATATACAAATATATATTTCAGAGTGATAAGAGAATAATATTAAACAAATTCCTTTTTTAATCTACTTTAAATTAAAAGAAATGTTTTCAAAAGTCTAGGCTGAAGCAGATCTTTATCTATTGACTCTTTAATGGAACCCATTCCCTGCAGATGGTCACATACAATTTAATGTAAGAAGTTTATTACTACAAAAGGATGGGGAACATGTTTCCACTAGCGAAGCACTTCATAAAATCTGCTGTGCCAGTTGGTTTTTGGTATCTTGCTTTCAAGAACTGCAGATATTTTTAATATTAGAAACAAAACCTCAGTCTTGAAGTCTTGAGGTTCTTTAGAAATTTGCTTCTTTCCCTTGTCTTTATTAATATTTGTTTTGCAATGATCCATTTTTTTTGTATACTGTTTGTATACAGAATAAAACATGTTCTGCATGAATGCACATGTATGTACAAAACTGGTAATTCAGTTAAGAGATATGCCTGCTCACTGAGTCATTTCATACTTTCAAAATATCATAATTTGCAGTAATATCCATAACAACAGCATGTAGGTTGCTCCCTTCTTCTGCTGAGATGCTTTTGGGTGTTTTCCTTCCCTTTATCTCAAGCAGCCAAAACAGCAAGGAACATTTTTGAACAATCTGTAATACTCCTCCTGAATCTGAAATAAAAATATTGAATTCAACTATGAAATAGATTACTTGATAGATCTATATGTATCTGAATTAATTTTGTACTGTTCCTGTCACTAGGTCTTTTAAGGTGGGTCTGACTTTTACTTTAGGACAGAATACTGAAGAAAGTATCATCCCAGGGTAGTGTGGGTGAATCTTGCTGCTAATTGAAAAGACTGGAAGGAAATTTTATTGCACACATTGTATTATTTCATCAGGTTAATGACACTATAACTAGTTTTACAGTTAAAAAGCCCCATTTTTCCATGTTTCATACTTCAGTTTCAAAACTGGATGTAATATGTGAGAACATAAAAGTGGGAAAGAGGTTCTGCCACCACTGAAGGCAAAAGCTCAGCTTCAGGGCTGGGCACCTGACTGTGCAGGGACATGAGACTGATCCACTTCCCACAAGAAGTAGGACACTTACCTTCCTAGACAGTACACAAAGAAATATGAAGATGAACATCCCCTGGAATGCATTGAAGATTGTAAAAAGATAGGCGGTAACCACTGATCCCTGGACCACGTGGAGGACCCCGAAAATCCAGGTAGCTCCAAGGAGGAACAAGAGAGCAAGGGCACCTCGGGCACAGGACCTAGACAGGAAGAAAAAGCAGTGAACAACATGCAGGCACATGCTACTCCCCTTCCTTCTCCACTTTGGGTGGTGAATGCTGCCTCGGAAATTTTTTCACAGCTATAAAGGCCTGAGAAGTGCAAATGCAGGGGCTGCTCTTCAGGGTGTGCTGTAGCACTGCAGCATGAACGAACTCATATAATCACTTTGGAAGAGCAAAGGAGTAAAACTGGAGGGCCTTAAAACGCTGGCTTCTTTAATCTTCAGATATGTTTTCTCTGGTGTACTGCAGCACCATATGATTTGATTTAAATCCACTGTTAGTGTAATTCCCCAAGGAAAAACATATGTATGTTATGAAGCATTCCCTCACTTTTCCTCCTCCCCCTTATCTTCCTCAAAAAAAATAACCCAGAAAAATGTTCAGTATGCTCTTAGGTCAGTGCATGTGCATGACATCAAAGGATTCCCAGGATGCCTCTCAGGTTCACAGCAGAGGATGGTGCCAGTTGTAAAATCAGACTATTTTAAAATTCTTTCTCTTAAAAAAACCCTAAGAAATTGTTTTTAGAACACAAGTACTCTCAAATAGTTCCTGGGTCAGTATATTGATGCCCTAAAATTGTAGGAACTGATTGGCTAAAATTTTTTTTTGCCAAGATGCTGTAAAGCGCTGTTCACAGACTTGAGCAAATTACAGCATGTTGTCTTGGAAATGAAGCCACTGATTACTTTCTTATTCATTCTCTGCTCAGTCATTGCACTTCCTTTGAACAGCAGACATTTTTAGCACTGTTCCCCTGAAAATGAATAATTTTCAACTTCATTAGAAACAGGTCACCACATGAAGCTATGAAAGGTGAGGAATAAGAGAAAGTAATCAATCAAACAATTGCTAAATCCTAACTATAAATCTAGTGCAATGCATTGAAACTGCAGGAGTGTTCCTAAGCAACACAAACAGTAAGTTGTTTTCAATGTTCCCTGTAGTACACTTCAGCTTTTCCTGCACAAATGGTTTTCAAGGTCCCTATAAATCAGTTTTAAAGAGAGCGAGTTGATGGAAAAATCATAGCAGCATGCAAAGTAAAATTCTGGAGAGAATCCACTCCATCCCCCCAGTGCCACAGAAGCACAACATCCTACTGCAGACTTTTCCCAAGAAACATGAATGGCTCCAAGCTCTTATCACTGAATTATGTGTTACTTCAAGGCAAATATTTTGGTCCCATTTCAGGCATACGTTTTGAAATCTGTTTTGGTTTGCATAGAGGCTGTGGAAAATACTTTAAAAAAAGGGACAATTTCTTCCTTAACTTTGCCATCAGCCTTTACCCTCTGGTTGATATGGCCCACTTGTTTTCCTTGTACACCTCTCACACACATCCCAGCATACAAGGTATTTCTCAGTGGGAATAATGATTGCAAAATTTACATCCAAATATATATAAGGGTAATAAGAGAAAAAAAAAACCTTTCTTTTTTCTACAAATCTAGGAGATCAACGTGTTATTTTTGTATACTCACTATCATCTCTGTTGGTATTCAAAACTGCAGAAGGTAGAATTTGTATTGAATGGTAAACTTACCTTATATTTTCGTAACAACTGACTTCGGGTTTTAACATTGCAGTGTGTCGAAATACTTTATAAATAATCACTCCAAAAGCCAACAAATTAACCTGGGGGGAGCAAAGAAAGAAACTTTTAGTTCAAACCAAAATACTTTTGAATGTCAGTAAGTGTTAAACATTTAAATGAAACAATTCAGATAAAGTTTCTGTGTATCTGAAACCTACAGAATCCCATGCGAGGAGGGGAAAAACCCCACGCTGTTCTGATTAATTTCTATTAAAAAAATATGAGCCCTGAAATAAACATTGATCAAATAGGGATGTAACCCTACCTTATCTCAACTGTATCACTACCAACAGTCTGCAAATGTTTATTGATTTTATCGGTAAATCTCTTTGATTTCCTGCTGAGATTACTTTTCCTAAGTAGACATGAAGGAATGGAAAGGAAAGGAAAGGGAAAGGGAAAGGGAAAGGGAAAGGGAAAGGGAAAGGGAAAGAATTAAAAAAAAGGAAAGGGAAATGGAGAAATTTCCCAAAAAACCCTTTACCCTATGAGTTTTCTACTGTACTGTACCATGTTGATCTTGAAATATGTGTGTCTTTTGTTGCTGAATAACATCAATAGCATCATACATTCTGAGGTCTTTGGGGTGTGAAAACTTTCAAGTGACAAAAAAATCTTAGAGGCTTACACAAATAATTTTAAAAAAATTAATTTTTGTTAAAAGGCTCCTTGCTGCATATTCTTTCTTATATTGTACGGTTTTCTCATAGATGAATATTTTTGGTGGTTTTTTCCTTGATTTTTGTAAAATTGTATCACTTTATTTGAGTTTGAAACAAAGAAAAGCAACTAAAAGAAGCAGTTTTGAAAAGGATGCTCAGTTGTGGTTCTGATCCTCTCTTCGCTTGGCCAGACCTCACTGACCTTTCATTTAAATTTATACTGCACTTTAAAAATGTGGATGGTTGCTTTCTTACTTTGCAACATTTAACATCAGAATCTATTAAAAATGTTGGTAAATGAACCAAATTTTATCTGTGTGTCATTCAGGTAGTATTTGTAAATCCTTGGTTGCAATTCCTTGGTCAGTTCCTGTGGGCTTCCAGCTGTAGAATGAAAAGATTTAATGCCTTCCCCAAGCTGTTTCTCCAGAAGGACTGTATGGTTTCCGCCCTGCTTCTTTTTCTTAAAAAAAAAAAAAAAACAAACCAAAACAAAACAAACCTAAAAAAAAAACCCAAAAAAAAACANAAAAAAAAAAAAAATTCTCTGAAATAAAACCCGAAAGCTGTTGGAGCACAGCATCACTTGAAAAGGAATAATTTTCATTTGTTAACATTCGTTAGGTATGTCCTTAGAACATTTTTGTTGTGTCAAGGGGGGAGTATCTGATATTAAAGCAGGCTCCGCTTTAATTAGCTGAATGCTCATAGTTTAATGCAGCATAATATATTTAGAATTTGATAAGACAGGAGATAGAGCTGATTAGCAGTTTAGGGAATTAATCCTTCATTGAATACCTTGTACTAGTGCTGATCGTGGGAGCTATTCTGAAGCCCCTTATATTTAAAATTGTAATCTATGATATCTCCTAAACCAGCAATTTTTCAAAGTTAATTATAAGTCAGTCAGCAGTTGTGGATAATTATATGTAGATTTACTTTTTATCTTATATTTTTTGGTGTATAATATATCAAATAATTTTGTGCACACACTTTAATCTGCATAACCCACCTAATGTACTTATTAATTTGAAAAAGGTAGTGGGAAATGTGATCAAAGTACCATGAGCATGGAGAGCACACTGCTACTTCTTCAGAAACCACATTGGAGATGGCAGCACAAACCATGCAGCCAACCTTCCTCTGTGCCAGCCCCTCAGCAGGATCACTCATGTCAGTGAGCACCTTCCTATGGCCAGAAATAGTTTCTGTGAGAAGCTCTAGGGGCCAACCCCCCCTCACGCACACAAACAGCTGCAGAACTGGCAAGGTTTAGCAGAGCAAGGATGGGGCGGGCAGCAGGCTCCATTTCTCCTTGTCCCAGTGGAGCTCCTTTACACAAATACTGTTTGCACTGTGCGTTGCACAGGATAATGGGATTTGGCCTTCTGCATTAAAGTAATACCCATTAACTATGATCTTTTCATTCACCGACCCTTTCTAATGGGAATAATCTGTATGTATCAGGGGAACGGGAGAGGTTAACACTGGCTTCTCGGAGTCAGCTGCCAGAACACAATTATTGTAAAACATGTCTCAGGTAGCCTCACAGGAGGTAGTGTTACAGGGTAATGAGGGTGAACTTAACTTCTGAAACACCCAGTCATTTCCAAGATTTATTGAAGTCTTAAGTCAGTCTTTGCCCCATTTTGAAGCACTCCATTAATAAAAAAATTTCTATAGCAAAGTGAAAGTGCATAGTCTGGCTTTACACAACGCTTCAACTGAAGTTGGGAGCCTCTGGAACTGTATTTTGTCCTTTGAGGGGGGATGAAATGGATAAAAACAACGTAGTAGTAACTATCCTGTGACATGGAAATGAAGCAAAACTTGAGGGAAAACAACAGCATGAACTCAGGGGTAAATCCAGGAGAAAAAACCTAGCTACTGTAGTGTGTCAAGTATGGCCTTTGCAAAAAACTGGTAATCCAAAAGGTATCCCAAAACGTATCCTAAACTTAATGCGTTCTGCTCCAACCTGATACTCTGCATGTTCTTTGCTATGAACATGCCAATGGCCTCAACTGTTTCTGGGAAATGTAAAGTAAAAAGTTCATATTGGATGGCAGGGCTGAGTTAGGAACACTAATAAACTGGACTTATTAGGACTAAAGGGGAAATAGAACTGATATCCCCAAGAGCCATATGTGTTCCAACAAATGGAATGGAAAGCCAAATCACTTAAAATGCCTGGCCAAAGATACAAGCACTTAAGACATTTGAATTTGTATCCAAAACTGAGTTTCAAATGAGCAGAAATGGAGGTAGTAGGCTGTAAAAGTAATCTAAAATGTAGATGTGCACAAGAAATCCTGGATCAAAGAGAGAGACACTGAAACATCTAAAAAGTTTCAACAGCTACTTACAGCCAAATATTGTTTTATACGAACTTCAGTAGTAATCATGTGTTTTCATTTTTGTAATTAAACCACGGTCTTAAGATCTTGTTGAATAAACCTTCAATGATATTATAATTAAGACTGCCTTAAGGTGACAGGCAAGGTGAATGAGAATGAAATGGCAAACATAAGGCATCCTGTCTCCGGAGAGGGAGCAAACTGGAGCAGAGCAGGATGTGCAGGCAGCTGTGAAACTGAGCTCAGGACAGGCTCTGCACAGGGCTGGGAAGGGCCAGCCTGGGGATGAGTTACCTGAATAATGAGCAGAGTTACACTGCAGCTTGGGGCAAACCCAGAGCGTGAAATGTTGTGGCATGGCCACAGTTTTATCAAGTGAATAACGATGTTACACTGTGACATGGTAAGTTCTGGTGCCTTTGTTTTCAGTGCTATTACATGGCTGAGCAGTCAGAGAAAATGCTGCATGTCCTGAGAGGGGCTTCACGGCAGGTCTAATAGACTGGAGGGGAATCGCATTGATTCCAAGCCCTGAACTGAATAATTTTTTGTATTTTATTTATTTAACAAACCACCCCAAATTGCTATTGGGCAAAGGGTGCACTCAGTCCTCACCATTTTACAAAGATAACCTCAGACTGGCTCCCTACCAGCCCAATTCTCTGAAGTGCTGAGCATCCTCAACCCTGCCTCCTCTGCAATTCAGTGAGAATCATGTTTCACTCATCATTGCTCAGGTGCACTACAGGACTAATTTTAATAATTAATCTATTCCTTTTTTTTTTTTTTTAAAGTGGTTAATCAAAGTCAAGGATTGATACAGAAAAAGCCTCCACTCACAACATCTTCAGGGAATCAAGTCTCCTTAAAGATATTTGTAAAAGTATTTTTAGCCTTCTTAAATTCTTGATATGTGGTATATTTATGAACAAATGAAAAACTTAAAATATATTTCTGTGAAATAGACATTGAATAAGAGCAATTATTAGGATGCCATGAAAGCAGGACTCTCTGGATATGGGCAACTACATTTATGTAGTTGTATAACCCTGGATAATCTCGGAGGAGACACAAATATGCATGAGCTGGGTTTTATTGTACACTGGAGATGGAGTTTAAAGGAAGGATGGTAACTGTTTGGTATATCTCTCTCTGGGAGATCACATATGAAAAGGGTCAGAAGGATTTAGGGTTTTGGAGTGACTTCTGGCCCCATTAAGCCAATATACAGAACTCCAGTTAAATAGTAAAACTCCCACTGCCACCAGCATTGTCAAAGCTTTATCACTACATGCCACAGAGAAGGGCAGTCTCAAGGGATTCACGGGCAACAGTGGACACTGCTGCAGGTTTTGCTCTGAGATTAGCACTTAGGTGTGTCATGGATGAATAGTGTGGTATAGAGCAGGACAGTGAAATTTTCCTGCCGCTCTTTTGGGGATCTCCATGACACAGTTCCCAGGTTCAGAACTGTGATGTTGGTGAGTTAAGTCCAGCAGGCACACAAGGAAGAGTTCAGAGCTCTCTGGAGAGGTACAAGTCCTAGGATCACATCTGACCCACAGCATTGCTCTGGATAATTTCCTCTTGTAGGAGAGAAAAAGTAACTGACAACTCAAAGAAATTTCCTGGTGCTCTCCTAATCAACTTGTCAACAATAAGCAGGCTTTGCCAAAGGAATTAGCCCGGGGAGCTCTGTTCAATCAATCATATCTATTTTAGAATAAGATGGGAAAAGCAGTGTGTGGAGTTAACCTAGCTCCACCTGCATCTCAGATGGCTCTGGAAATCTGTTTGTAGTCCCTCCCTGCCTCTCTCTCCTTACTACCATGGCTACCTGAACAGGTGCTTCTGCATGGAAGGAAAGCTGGGCATGGGCAGAGCAAGACACTGCTGGCTCTGGCTTCTACTCCTATCAGGTCTGGGACTGCCCCAGCAGAGAGCACTGAGGAACAATCTCATCTATTGTCTAAGAAAATTACAACCTTCTCTGCTGATTGCTAACTGTATTTTGGAAAGTAAGTAATAATATAAAAATGAGCATGTAGGTCCTAAAACCCTAAGTGTTCCAGGCTGCTGGAGTTCTGCTAATAGCACACTGCCTAGCAACTGCTATATTTAAAATAGGTCCTTAATTCCAGTCTTAAATGTATGTATTTTACATACTGGAAGAGTAACATAGTGTTCTGTCCTCAAGTAAATATAATGTTAGTGCTTCACACTGCATGAAACTCCCTGTGTAGATACAGAATGATAGTTATTGTTNTCTTGAAAAATGTCAGTTCATTAGCACTAAAAGACGTTTACTGTTTTAGACTATATTTTCACCAGGAAACGCTTCCTGACTAGGATAGCTTTTCTGAATAAAACCAGAAAGGACACTCCTGAACAATGAAAATCCCCAGGGACTGCGCATTTGTACAGGATGTTGGAGACATGGGGCACAATTTTCTGTTTTACTTAATATTCAGACTAGGCTATGACCCTTAGTTTCTCCAGGCTTTGTACCAGTTATTCACTGCTACTGCTACTGCTGGATCTATTCCATGCCATATAAATAATTAAATATTCACTGGAGCAGAGAGACCCGGATTTCCCTCAGCCCCCAGTTCCTCAAGCAGGAATTATCTAAAGAGAGTTTTGTTTTTTAAACACTGTTGTAATTGTTTAATATAAGACTGAGGTTTTGAGGCTATTTCCAATACACATTATTTATAGAATGAAAAAGGAATTGGTAATTTCATGTAGGATATCTTTGTGTAAAAGATACACCCCAGCCTTTCAAATGTTATTAAAACATTTCAAATACCAGCCTTTAAAGGCTCTCTAGTGTTACAAAGAAGAGAAGGTATAAGAAAGAGGCAGCTAATTCTAAAGACTCAGATGTACTAGTTCTGATTCAGTCTGAGCACTTTACATTCAAACTTCAAAAATGAACCCCCCAAATCATTCCCTTTTCCTCTATTCGTATCCTGATCAATCCTCCAATTTGCATCATGATACATAGCTTCAGACCCCTACATCACCAAATTCTTCACCTACCTCCTATTCTTCCTAAT